>SNQJ01S0053648.1:45975-63367 GCA_010110895.2 Picea sitchensis
AAGTTATTTGCAGAGAATCACTGACTTGATCTTGAGAACTATCGCTAAACTTCAAGTGGGCATCCCTATGGGCCCATGGTGGGCAATGATTAAATAGATTCGAGTCATCCTACAGGGCTAGCTTCTATAGCTATTTGGCCTTGTTAGTGATAGTTGTTTTTTTTCCAAAGGGAAGTTAAAATTACAACATGTTTGACACCATGGCCTTAATCACTAGTACCATTGCAACCAAAATCTTCAAATCAACCCATCGAATAGAAAAAAAGGTAGTGCTACCAATAGTAGCCTCCACCATTTGTCCATTTTTTTGTTTGTTTTAAATATGTTTTTTTAATTGCATTTTAATTTTTTTTAATAAATGTGTTTTTTATGTTTTTTTTTTAACTTTAATTTTAATTTTTATTAAAAATCAATTTTTTTTAACTTTGATTTTTCTTTTGATTTTTTTTCAATTTTTATTAAAATGTGCATATTTTTTATTTTGTTTTTATTTTTTTAGTTTGTACCTTCTTTTTTATTAATGGAGGGTGTCGGGGGGTTTATCTTAAATTTTTCTTTTCTTTTTTATCTCTTTTAAAAATAAAAATTAAAAAATGTGTTTTTAGGTTTTTTTCCTTTTTAAAAAAAATAAATTGTTATTTCCCTTTATTTTCAACGTTTTTCCTTATTTTGATTTTGTTCGGAACACTAGTAGTGTTTGAGGTCATTGTTTCAAAATTGTTGTAATTTTAAGCCCCCAAATAAGGGGTATGCTACTAGTGGGACCTCTTTATATTTGGGGGGGTTCATTTAAGTGTTTTGGCTGTAACAATATTGTTGTCAAATCCACGGTTTCAAAAATGTTATAGTTTAACTTAAAACAATTAGAGGGGTTTCTACTTATATCACCACTTTTTGATTCGGGGGTTTATTTGAAGATTTTGGTTGCAATGGTATTGGTGGTTAAGGCAATGGTGTCAAACAAGTTGCGATTTTAAACCCCCCCCCCCGGNAAATTAAAAAACAAAAAAAACAACAAAAAAAACACCTAAACAAAAAATCGATATCATTGGTAGCACCACTTTTTAATTCAGTGGTTGATTTTAAGGATCTGATTAGCAACATTACAAAGTTGTTAAGGCCATGGTTGCGTAATGTTGTAATTTTAACCCCCAAAAGAAACAAGGTGCTACTATTAGCACTACTTTTTGATTCGAGGGTTGATTTTGATGTTTTTGACCCAAACAATGAGATTTTAGGGCTAGAGTTCTTGTTTAAAGGTCATAGTTTTTGTCAAACGAGTAACTATGTTATAACGTTAATTGAAAGAAGTTATGCTAGCTACAGGTTGCTAATATACTCAGTACTTAAAATTTTAGTGTACCTAAAATTAGTTTAATTGCATGTTTTTCTTATCCATATTTCTATACCAATCCTTGCTAACTACTGACATAGCAAATGTATTTGTAGATTGAATAGCATCAGCAAAAAGGTTCCTATTTCATACAATGATGTGACTACTAAATGCATGGTACATTGAACAATGTGACAATTCTAGTTGAATAAGTCTCACAAAGACAATCACTTTGGTTAACACTTGTGAGAGTTTAGTGTTAAGCTATTTGTCATGGTTAATGTTGATGCAATGCTAATACTTAAAACCTCGCATTGTGGTTCATATATATATAGTCAGGGTGGGAAAACACGTGGGATGTGTCCCTAGTTCATTTATATGATTTGTTGCACATGGCCATCATGTTTAGCATGCATAGCATCAAAGTAATAATTGATACATTATTGTAAATGAGATTTAGATGATTTTAAGACAACTAATGACCCTTAAGAGGGTTCCATAGAGTTGATTGAAACAATTTGTTCTCTCTTGAGAAAGAACATCGTGGAAAGATTTCATAAAGTAGAATGATTACAACTAGTGGATATAGAAAGTAGTGATAGTTTCAACAAAATAATCTCTAGAAATGGTGGGGATAATGTCATGGCTGCAAATTCAAAGGATGAAGCCAGTGAAGAGGATATCCAAAGGATGAAGCCAGGTACTTGGAGAACATGGCTAGGTTATTATAAATTAGATAAAATGAGGATTTTGTCTAATATAGTTGAGAACAAATTGCCAAAAAAGAGGAGGCTGTAGGGTACATATGTGTAAGTTGGAAGTGAGAGAGGAGAGTGTTATTGTTGAATGAAATCACTTGAGGAAGCATGTTGTTAAGATAAACATGTCTCATGTTTTGCATGTTTTCAAAATTTATTTTGAATTATCTTGAGTAGCTTGCTTTGCATTGCACTTATTGCGACATTTGATTTTAGTTCTTTAGGGTTATGGTAACTTTCTCATAAGTTAGTATAGTGGGAAGGCACCATAAGGGATAGTCATGGAAATTGTGCCAAAGGTATATAATGAGATAAGTTTTTAAAGCTTAGAGTTGTCATGGTTTGACTTGGAAAAAGGTGAGGAATCATATACTTGCTATATGATGTCACAAATCTACTTGTCATATGATGTCACTCCTTCGGATGTAAATGACCTTGGTGGTTTGAACTACATAAACCAAACACAATCCATTTTTTCAATATTTCTAGTTTTAAAAAATGAAATTTCATGCCTTTATGTTTCACATTTTATAATTATATAATTTTTTAAGAAAATTTATCCATCTTTCATCAAATTACAAACTTCATAAAACTTATTCACATTTTTATTATATATATATATATATATATATATATATGAGAATTTTATTTATTTCCTAAAATTTTATTCATCTTTCATCAAATTACAAACTTCATAAAATCTTTTCACCACATTTTGAAATATATATATATATATATATATATATATATATATATATATATATTTTATTATTTCCAAATAAAATTTATTTCTAGAGTGACCTTGAATTTCTCTCCACAATTTTTTATGCTTGACATTATCCCACCATTTCATGCCTGTTTCCACATTTTATAATTATAATTTTTTAAATTTATCCATCTTTCATCAAATTACAAACTTCATAAATCTTTTCACATTTTGATATATATATATATAGAATTTTATTGTTTCCTAAAATTTATTCATCTTTCATCAGGTAAAACTTATAAAATCTTTTCACATTTTTAAATATATATATATATATATTTTATTGTTTCCTAAAATTTATTTCTAGTGACATGAATTTCTCCACAAGCTTTTTATTGTCTAAATCATTTAATATATATATGTGGTGCCTACACAATGTGGAGCTCTACCACACAAGATATAAATTATTAATAATAAAATAAACCCTATTTTCTTATGTTAAGGCTTATGTGTGCATGTGTGTATTGCACTACTACAATGCGAGCTCTACTCACTAATATATAAATTAATAATGATGATGATAATGAAATAAATAAACCCTATTTTGCATATTTAAAGAGTTTAATGTTTTTTTTAGCAAGGCCGATTATATTTAAATTTAGAAAACATTGCGACCTAAAATTTATTCATCTTTCATCAAATTACAAACTTCATAAATCTTTTCACATTTTAAAATATATATATATATATATTTTATTGTTTCCTAAAATTTATTTCTAGTGACATGAATTTCTCCACAAGCTTTTTATTGTCTAAATCATTTAATATATATATGTGTGTTGCCCTACTACAATGTGAGCTCTACACACTAAGATATAAATTAATAATAAATAAACCCTATTTTCTTATGTTAAGGCTTATGTGTGCATGTGTGTATTGCACTACTACAATGCGAGCTCTACTCACTAATATATAAATTAATAATGATGATGATAATAAATAAATAAACCCTATTTTTTTATGTTAAGGATTCAATGTTTTTTTAACAATAATGGGTATATTGCATTAGAAAACATTGCGATCAAACAAATCAGCTTTGTAATAGAAAAAATGGGGAGGTTTGTAGATTAAAACCTATCTATATTCTAAAAATAAAAGCACATAGCTTTCTATACTATCATGCTACCAAGTTTTGAAACTACTAATCCTATTATACTATCTTACAAATTGTCCCAATAAAAACAAAAAATTGTCATTCATCATATATAATTGAAAATCTAAAAGGCAAGACCACAAAGCACCTCATCTTACATCTCCTCATCTTCCATGATCCTGACTCTTCTCTCCTCTGCTCCTACATCTCCAATCCTAAAAATATCTTCAGCCTCATCCTCAATGCTTTGCTCTTCTTTGACCTCTTACAGACTTGGCCAAATCGATTCCACCCTTGGATGGCAAGTTGCCTTATTTCCTTCATACCTACACCAATGCCTTGCTATCCCATCTATCTTTTTTGAGAGCAAATTCAATGCTACCTCCATGCTATAGTTTTTACAGACTTGAACTCTCATGAACTCCACCAAAAGAAATTCCAAAGCAAGTGTGGCCCAAGTTTGCTCAACAATCCTTTACAAGTGTCAGGGCCTTTCTTGGGCATCGGCTATAATAAACTCTTCCCCTATTTAAACCCAGTGTCTGCATTGAATATTCAAATCTATAGCTGCTCAATGAATCTCCCCTAGCTCCATCTCAAATGCCCTCATTTCCTTGCAAAGGCCCACAAGCTCACAGGAGGCACAATACATGTTTCGATATTGCTCCAAAAGTGACAAGGATTCCCAATTGAAACCACCAATTTGGGGTGAGAGGGAGCTCACATGAAGGTTGGAGACATAGGATCGATAATGAGGGATAAATCCAATATCGAGGCATCCCACATTCAAACCTCCAAACCCTTCCTCGATGTCAAATGAATATCACCATGCATGAGATTTGATATATCATGGTGGCAAAGGACATGCCTTAATTTCTCCTATTAAAGTCGTATGCCAAGTGTGTTGGTCCATCCCTCGACCTTGCTATCGAATTTATTGCTTGATTGGAAATGTGATTATGAAGGTTTGTTGAGATCAAACAATGGTTAAATATTGTGATTTGAATGGGATTCAAACTAAAATGCCCTCCTTTCCCATTCATCACACCCTTCTTTTATGTGAGCTAGTGAAGAATAATCCTCCAGAAAGGGGTGAAAAACCCAGATTCCCTTGCTTAATACTTAACAATTCTTCTTCCAATCAAGCTCCAATGTTAACGAGCTTATCGGCTTGTTGATTCAATGACTTTAGTATGTGAAAATAAGAGATTGATTGATTTCGCTATGCTAGCTCTTGAATTCTGACCATTGTTCTTCTTAGCTTTGGAGCTTGCAGGGTTGATTCTTTGAGTAGTGATGGAATGATTATGGAGGAATTGCCAAGAATAGTAATTTCCTTGATTCCTTGATTTAAACCAATGCAAAGTCCTTGATACAAGGCTATTGCCTCTGCTTCATTGTTTGTCACTTTCCCTAATCCTCATGCAAAGTCGCTTTCTACATTTCCTCCAAGATCAAAGAGGATCCCACCCAAACCTGCCACCCTTGTTAAGGCCTCAATGTTGCACTAACACTTAACATCATAATTTTAAGGTCTTATTTACGTTAATTTAAATAATAGAAAATATCAAAAAGAATATTTGCAAAAATCGATGTTCACTAGTACACATTGTACTCTAAATTTGTATAAATTTTACTATAAATTCTATCATTTATGTTCCAAAGTATCACCTTGACACTAACATACACATTATATTTTGAAATTATAACACAATACCATTGCAAAAATTCAATTTTTACACGGTTATAGAAAATTTTCATACATAAACATTATATAGACTTAAAGATAATTTGATTGTATACATTTCATCATCTTACACCATTTTCAACTTTGTTGTGCAGTACTTAAAATCATCTCAACAAGTAAAGGGATCAGTAGGTCTTTTGTATTTCTTTGCCAATAATAAACAAATCATGAAATACCATCAAGATTGTACATCAACCCTTATCAAAGATCAAAGGCCTAGTGATTTTAGGGGCATTGGAATAAAAGGTCCAATCCTAACGAACACAGTGATGGCCAACAAAATGTTATGGAGTTCGGTCAATGAAAGAGATCCATGGTGGAAAGATGCAATAAAAAAAATATTTCATGGACGCTAATAGACACAAGATTGTTAGATTCCCTCATCCAATAAGGGTATCTTAGATATGTAGATCTATCTCAAAGAGTTTCACCTTGATTAAGTCGAACTCCAAGTGGTCTCCAATGGATGGACAAATGATATTTGACAGATTCAACCATGGGACAGCCACTGCTCAGCGAGAAGACTCCCCTAATCCCTTTAAGTGAATGGCTCAATAGACAAAACTTCCACACCTTATTTGATATTTCAGATTGGAAGGAGGGCTCCCCTGCTAGTTAGAAAGGTTGGCAGATTCCTCATAAAACCCCTGAACACTTGTCCCTGATGTGGATGGATTTGACCAAAGCTCTGAGCGGTGTAGGTCCAGTTAAGCTAAGGCAAATGAGGAAGACTATATAGTTTGGGGAGTGAACACAAGTTGCTACTCAGAGAAAGAAGGATACAACTGTCCGAACAAACAATCCCTGCAAGCAATCACTCGAGATGAGAAATGGAGGAAAATATGGAATCCACTTTCAATTCCCAAGCTTAACTTCTTTGGTTGGATTCTGGATCAAAACAAACCGCTAACAGTTGACAATCTAATGAAAAGAGGAATCGTTGCACCTTCTTGATGTGTAATGTGTAAGGAAGAAAACAAAACATTGTCCCATCTATTCCTAGACTATAATTTTACAAGATCGATTTGGATTGTAAATCTCCAGGATATGAATCTCCTTGCATATATCAACACTTTGCAAGATTGAATAAGAATTATCCAGGTCGACAGAAAGGAAAACCTCTCTCAAAGGCAGTAAGGTATCTAACCCGAACATACATCATAGTACATACAGAAAATATGGTATCCAACCCCAAGAAACAACTTAGTCTTCAATAATGAAACCAAGACTCTACTCCCAAAAATTCTATTACAGACATGATTAGAGAGACTATATTCTCCAATTTGAAAGGAAAAAGGGCACTACTCCCTACTGACTCTGTTGTCTATTAGACTTGTGCATTTGAATCTGCCGTTGATGGTAGTGAATCTGCATATGGATCTTAGGACTATGGGTGACTGGGAACAGGCTATGGCTTTCGAACAGGAACAGATGCTAGCTCAGATGATGGTGGTAGATCTGCAATTCAAGCTGCTCTCTCGGCTCCTGCCTTTGTGGGATAAACTCTTAAATATGGATATGAAACAGGGTCTGTTCGATCTCCATCTGCTTATGGGACCGTACGTAGTTGTGGTGCGGGGGAATGTATAAACCAATTAAAAAACAGTTATGGAGCAACAAGAATCGTACCCGGTCTCGCACCCTAATTGTACCTTATTATCTTGCGCGTGAAAGATGGCTTGGTACCAAAAGAGGAAAAAGAGGTAACAATGCCTCCATACTTGGAACATTCCATTCAAGACTTAGATGAAGGAAATGCCATCCAGGAAGGAAATTGTCTGAAGAACCTTGAACATCTAGGAGACTACAATCTCCAATAGATTTAAGACCAAAACAAATTCACCCTGATGTTTGATGGGGCCTCAAAAGGGAATCCCTCCTCATCAGGATTGGGAGGAATTGTTTTTGATCAAGGAGGAGTAATTCATTGCACTAAGACCAATACTTTAGGCGAAGCTTTAGCCACATTAAAAGGTCTGGAAATAAAGAGAAGAATCACCAAAGGAGGTGTGGTTTTCTAAGGAGACTCACAAGTGATGATAGGAGCACTTTAAAGAAAGCATTAATAAGAACGCAGTGATCAATATAACCATTCAAAGATGCCAACTCTCAATTGAACTCTTTTCATCGACAGAAATTCAGATATGCCCTGAGAAGATAAAATGGAACAGTGGATGGTATGAAAAAAGCGGTAGTTTCAACTTTCCATTCCTGAAGGTTCCTTGAAGATTTTGTTCATCAATGGTACAGAGATTGTCTCAACCCCTGCCATTACGTAACCAAAAGGCAGATAAGAAGCACCAACAAAATCTGAAACAGTGTGATGAGATGACAGAAAAAGTGCAGTGTTTTAACAGCCCAGCAGAACCCAATGAAGATCCAAGTGATAGTGCTTATGGCAGCCAGATAGTTAGTGACAGTGTTCTGAAACTGCAATCAGAGGATCTAAAGGGTGCAACAGCACAGAGTAATGAAAGTGCCCAATATCTTCAGTGACATCAAGTAACATCAAGGGTCTCAGTGTGTTCCAAAGAACGTTTTGTAACCTTGGAATTCTCAATAACTAAGGAAGTAGTCAATATAGATATGCAAGTTTCTTTTCAGGTTGAAGTATCTCTTTGTTCTTTCCATGCTTTAAAGATGTAAGGGCATGGCCAGAAGGGAAAAAATGGACAATTCCAAGGCTAAAGTAAAAAAGGGTCATCCTTTTTCCCTTTGCATACAATTGTAATGGAAAGCTTCAGTGTTGATATAAATCTTCATTACCGTTAAAAAAACAGTATCATGGCACATAGTCTATGTTAGTTCACCACAAAGTTCTAAACACATTTGCAAAGCCAATAATAATTACTGCTAACGATGTGTATTACATCTATTTCATTAATGATCACATGGAGTAACTTTCTAAAATCTGAATCACAAATTCTCTTGCCTCTTTGGCTATTGATTTTCTGTTTTTTTTAAACATTTGAGCTTTTAGAATTTATCTGGACAACAATGTGTCACTGAGAATAAATCAAAGATTGTTGCAGTCATGGTTCATGTAGAACCGCTTTTGAGGCAAAATTGCTATGAGATTTAACCATGCTGCTAAATGGCAGCCCAGTGTCAACCCTGAACTGTAAGCATTAAGCAAACACAGAGTAAGAATGAGAGAGCATTACTTGACATCAATAGTCTTTGGTACTACTTTCGAAGGCCGACTTTAAGGCAATTTTAAGGTTTCTAAATTTTTCTACCATATATTTTTTTACTAAATACTATAAGAGGTTTTTATCTTCCATTGTAATTTCTCCTATTAATAGAAAAAAAAACAGTTTACCAAGTACACAAAAAGCAAAAGAAGACACTTTAGGAAATATACAAAACAAGCAACAGGGTTGAAAGAAGCTATAGCTAGCAGGAGGTTGCTACAGGACTCAGTACTTGAAATTTCAGTGTTACCAGAAATTAGTTGACTGGTCTATTTTCCTTCTCCATATTTCTATACTAGTCCTTGCTAGCTACTAACATAGCAAGTGTATTTGTAGATTAAAATTTTTAATAGCATTAGCATTGAAGTGCCTATACTGTGGGGGATGTGACCACCAAATGCATGGTTATATTAAACAGTGTGACAATTCTAGTTGAATAAGTCTCATAAAGACACTCACTTTGGTTAACTCCATTGTTACGCCATTTTTCATGGTTAATACTGATGAAATGCTAATATTCAAAACCTCATGCTGTGGTTCATGCCCAGATATACCAAGGAGTAGGGATGGGAAAACACATGGGATGTGTCCCTGGTTCAGTGATCTGAGTTGCTGCATATGGCTATCATGTCTAGTATGCCTAGCATCAAAGTAGATAGTTTGTTCCTGATGTTCCCATGAGAAGCACTTCATAGATATGTTATGGATGTGTGATTGTAAAGGGGACTGGAATGATTATATGCCAACTCATGACCATTGGGAGGGTTCCCTAGAGTTAATTAAAAACAGTTGGTTCTCTCTCTTTGGCAAGAACATCTTGGAAAGCTTTCATAAAGTGGAATGATTAGCAATTCCATCTTTTTCCTTTTAGCAAAAGAAGGTGAGTTGCATTAGACGCCATAATTAAACAAGTCAGAATACAAGCTGGAAAATTATGCTAGCATGTTAGTAGATGAAAACCCTGAACAAACTTGTCAATTTTTTGAAAAATAGTAAATACACAATCACCTATAAGTCTACAGGTTAAGTTGTTGAATCTTGTATTTGCTACAATTGTGATGAAACAAAAATGCTTTAGTGATGCAACTTAAGCACAAAAAATAGATCATCTTCAGTGGACTTCAGTTGATTCTGGCAGCAAGAGTGTACATAAATAAAGTTAAGGGCCTCGTTTCAGGAAGAATGCTTTCAAACTTAAATTGCATACTTTATAATGCAAAAAAATGAAGAAAATTTCTTAAAGAAAACCTTGATAGAAAAGATTGCCAGAAGGTATTTTTAAAAAGAGACCTGATCAGTGTTGGACAGGTGAAACTTTAAATTTTATGAAAAATGTGAAGCTCGTCCTAAATTTTCACACCATTTTAGAAAATGGGCCTTAAAGACCAACCAAGTGAAGGGTGCAAAGATAACAAATTTGAACTAGTTATGAGAAAGATCGATACTGCCTTACCAAGTCCTTTAAAATATGAGGCTGCTGCCTACAATCCGTTGGGCTCCTAGAATGCTTCTTGCCAACATCGTGAGTGTGGGAACTGGAGGGGAGGAACACTTCTGTGAGAAATCCTCTCAGATGTGCATAGCCATAGCCCACTGTAAATGTTGCACTGAAAAATCAAAATCATACAAAGAAAACAGCAATAAAACATTTACAATTAGTTTAAACCCTATAAGACCCACAAAAACAATAGTTCCCATCCTTCTTCTCTGTGGAGAGACACCTCTTCTGCCTCTGACCCTAGAGGTAGAGGTTTCATCCGAAGAAGTGGCCATTTGGAAGGCACCGTGCAAGAAGAAGAGGACAAATTTGTTATGAATATTTTAGGACAATGGAAGGCGCTGATGATTTGTGGCGTAGTCAATCATGCATCAGAAATTGTTGCAATGCAGCCTTTTGGAGTGATGGCTAGGGTTCTATTTTCAAATAGGCATGATTGAAGTGGATCTCTTTCCACTACCACTGGGAATGGCCTTTGATGGCAGCAATAAAATCCATTGCAACTTATTTTTTCCAAGGTGAAAAAACAGAGATCCTTGACAAAGCACAGTGAGAAAGTATGCATGGGAGACTTGCTTAAATTCAACTCAGCATAGCAATAGCAAACAAACTAGCGTTCAATGTGTAGCTTGGATTTAAGATATGTGTTGATTCCAGTTAGCTTTTAAAGATATAACTGATCAGAAAACAAACAGTTCATGTCACTGTAAAGGATGTGAGAATTTAAAAAGTCCCTACATTTGCCTGTGGGATTTGAGCATTTACTTTTAGAAGTTAGCCATGATTCAAACAATGCAAAAAATTCGCATCCATCCTTGTTACACTTAAAAGGGAGAAAACAATGCATGATAGTTGCAAAATTACTAGCAAACAACAAATTTTCTGGGGATGAGAGTTTTTTCATCTTTCAAAAATCTGTTGCTTGACGATTTCCCAGAGGTCATTTCTCCACCGTTATATTATAACTGAGTATCCTCGAATAATGTTGGTCCATGTGATTGTGATGTGAAATAGTGAGCTGACCAAAACAAAATGCCTGGCCCAGACTGACTGTGTCATGACCCATCATGATTATCTTCTATATATACTAATTCTTACCGAATGCTTCTGTCCTAACCGACTGGGTCCTAATCGACCGATGATACCTAGGTCGTACTAGAATCCTTTCACTGAATACGAACAATGCAATGCAATCCAACCTTGACTAAATCAGATACCTCGAATTTCTAGTCTTTTAGAAGAGGGCATTGTTATTGGATAGTTCCAAACATGAACAGGCTTGCCACGGTAAACTTCAAGTAAATTTGCTGCACGAGGACTGCACTCCACATACTTTTCGAGGAACTTTCTCTCACTTAAAAAAACCACAGAAGTGAGACTAGGAAGACGCTTAGAAGGTTGCATTGCACTTATAGACTGCAACACCTTGTGGCGAGGCTTAATCCTACACTCCAAACTTAAAGTCAGGACCAGAGGATATGTCAACAGAAACTTTGCAGGAAGCCCTGCAGTATGTATGAAATAGTCCATGTGCTTCTGCGCCTTATCCATGGAAACAGATAGTATGAGTGGGCTCCTCCTAAAAACCTCCTTGATCTCATCTTCCAGGAGGCCAAAACTTGCCAAATGCTTCAATTTATTTTCCAAAATTTCAGGCCCGTTACTAGTACTTAAAATCCGACCTGCCCATTTCAATACCCTGGAGACATCAGCCTCTGATCCGAAAAGGTTTTAAAGATACTGGATGTTGGGATTTCTCCAGACTGCAGCCAAGCAATCTGGGACAACTGATTATGACATTTTGGAAGTCTTGTGCAGTGAGGCCCAATGTTTTCATGAACTCAATCTTGGGTTTCAACTGCCGATCAGAGTTGAGAGTAAGAATAGCTGGGCTTCTGGTTATGACCTTCCTTACCTGGTCTTCCGTGAATCCTGAATCTCTCAAGAACCGAACGGCTTGTTGGGCTGTATCAGTGAATCTCGTATCGACAAAGGATGGCCTTGTCTTAAGAATAGTTGAGACCTCAGATAGGTACATGCCACATTCGTTGAGTAAGAAATCTGAAATGGGAAATGTGTTCTCTGCTTCTGGGTAGCCTGTGGGCCTCTCATTACTAGCAGTGGATGTAGGAAGTCGTGATAATTTTAAAAAAGCAATCCGTGCTAGGTGGGGGGGATAGTGTTGCAGCCAGGTGATGAAAAGCAAATCCGAATGATGAAACCACGTATTTGGAAAACATTGCTAAACTATTGTGTGCTAGCCGAACAGAGGGTTTTCTTCAAAATAGTGACAACAAAATGCCCAGGTAGGGTATATATATGGGTATAAATTGGAAGCAGCCTGTAGAGTGTTATTGACAGAATGATATCATTTGAAAAGACTATACCGGATATATGGGTAAATTGGAAGTGAGGCGGTAGAGGGTTATTGATAGTATGATTTGAAAAATAATACTATTTATAGAGAATGTGTTTTTAATGATGTTTTCAAATTTAGTATTATTTTGTAATGTTATTTTTGGTTTTTTTTAAGGGGAGTGGATGAGTGTTGTGGTTATATTGTATGAGGTCTTAAGGTTAAGTCTCTTATCAGTTATTTGTTGATATTATGTTTTCATATGGTTAGGCTCTATAATTAGAATCGATTGTTTACCATGTTTACCATCTATGCAATTTGGAGAAGTACTTACCATCCATGTAATATGGAGAAGTACTTACCATCCATGTAATATCATGTTTATCATTTGGAGAAGTACTTACCATCCATGTAATATCATGTTTACCATTTGGAGAAGTACTTACCATCCATGTAATATGGAGAAGTACTCACCATCCATGCAATATCATGTTTACCATTGGAGTAAGCTAACTAAGAGCAATTTTCCCTTTTTTCATGTAAAAAAATGGTCCTGAATCGGATAGCCTGAGTTTGGCATGGATGAAAGTTCCATACATTTCAAAACCTTACTTCAGGGGTTTTGCCCTATTTAACAAAGTACTTACCATACCATCCATGCAATATGGAGAAGTACTTACTATCCATGCAACATGCAATATGGAGAAGTACGTAAAAGTACTCGCAGAAAGGTTTTTGAAAGTATGGTAACATTTTTAAAAGTGATATATACTAATTTTATAATAAAAGGATATGTTTTGGGTCATATATCTTATATAAAAAATTTGGCACTATAAGTAGAAAAGTCGGATACGTGTCCTAAAGGTACACAATCAGATAAGCTTATTGTTATCATAGTTTAATTTGGAAAAGAAAGAGGTATTGTGTTAGTGAATATATATTTATATAGTACATATGTTAGGTTTATTTGTTTACTCTCTTCTTTTTGGCTCCTACAAACCTAGTTTATCTAAAGGATGGTATATGTTAGTTTTATTTGTTTATTTTTCTTTTTTTGTCCTTATAACCTAGTTGATCTAAAGGACATTATATATTAATTTTATTTGTTCATTCTCTCTTTTTGGTCTTACCAATTTAGTTGATTTAAAAGATGTTATATATTAGTTTTAAGTTTAGTGTTGTCATGGTTTAATTCAGAGAAAGAAAGAAAGAAAAAGGGTATTGTGTTAGTGAATATATATTTATATAGATGGAAGACTTGGGAGGCACAATGAGAGTTCAAAAAGCAGGCGTGGGACATTTCTAGGGTTTGACGGTATGAACAACATATGGCACATATTTTAGAGCATACCAAATGGCGGCAAAGCTTGACAAATGACAGCCACAACATCAGGCACCCAAAGTATCATGTCCTTTAAGGACGCAGTACAGGGCGGTGCTCAAGTAGAACCGGATATAAACGAGATGGGGGGTGTAGGAAAGGAAGCAGGGAACAATCTCGACCCAGCCTACGACGATCAGTAAATCCAAGTGAAGGAATCCAAGTTAAAGAACGATTGTTTGGCCAAATTAGTCAATAACCCAAGGTACAAAGTAACATCCTCTAAAATAAGAGAATACATTCAATACATGAAAGATCATGTAGTAATAGGTAAATTTATGGGAATCTAACCCTCAAAGAAAGCGTCAAAGAAAGCTTTAACTCGTTGGGTGAACACAAGGTTGAAACCGATTTAATATTCCCAAGTAGATCTACCAGGAATATTATGGTTTATTGCTTTCCTGAGTGTAGGTTTTTATCAAATAGTTTGTTGTCTTGCCTTCCAAGTTTCATTGGGGTTTGGTTATAGAGCTTTTATAGCATACAAATGATTGAAAAGCAACAATAATGGATATATGTGATATCCCCTCCAATTGATGACTCATTATCCTATATGACTCACGTAGGCTATAGTCAACAAAGAAAAGGGGAATCAAGGTATCAAACCCTAAAGAGATTTAAATAAAATAAACAATGATATTTTATTGAAGGGGAATTAAGAGAGGGTTTGATTTGGTCAAAAGAAGAAAAATCCAGAAGAATCGGAAGAAGAATAAATAGAGGGGTAGCCTACCTCCTTGGCATTATGATTTGGTATTCTATTGAGTGCTCTTGTAGTCATCATTTTTGTTGGGGTTTTGGGAAAACCCTTCCACTTTGCAGTTTGGTTTCGGTGGTGCAATACCCACCCTAGCTAGGCAAGGGAGAGAATCCAACCGAGATCTTCACTTGAGCTCATTTGGTGCTTGGAATCGTTTGGGAGGAAGTTTTGGAGGTTTACCATCTTGCACGGGGTATTTTTTAAGACATCACGAAGGAAGTGGATCGTAGGCGGTGCAGGTTTCAGGGGGGTTTGGAGAAACCTTGTTTTGGCTCATACTCGCGGGTTGATTAAGGATTGTTTCGCGAGTCACCCAGTAGGCATATCATGAGTATCCCTATAGGTTGGGGTTTTGTAGCAGATCATGCTCGGGAAGTTCATGTTGAAGATTCTGAGGGTCACCTACAGGACAAACACCACTAGAGCAGAGAAGTAGAAGGCTTGGAGAGCCTTGGCTTCATTAATTGGCATCATACCATGTTTCTTGTGTGGTTTCTATAAATTGTGTAGTTGTCTAGAAGCCAATAGCTTGTGTGCTTAGTAGCATTTTGCAACTATTATTACAACCATTAGTTGTCATTGTACTGTGTCTGGAAGTTTTCCATCCATAACAAGATGCCATGGTTTCTTCTCTGAATTTTGTGTAATGAATGTTTGTTATCTGTTTGACAATATTCCTCATTGAGCAATATGTTTAAACAAAGAAAAGGGTTAGCAGCATAATAGTTTGGGGTAATTAACGTGAAATTCCCACCCAACCTAATTGGAAACATTACAATATATAACAAGAATGCAAAGAGATAACACAAGTAAATAGCCACAATACTTCAAATCTACATTTTATTTAAATATATAGCTTACCTCAGTACAAGAGATGATCAGATCTAGAATAGAGATGGAAGAATAATGTGAGTGGTTGAGAATAGCTCCAAGATACAATGAAAATAGTGAGAGAAGGCCTCTCATGGACTCCCAACAATAGTCACAAGATCAAAAAGATCAATTTATTTCCCTTCAATATACTGGATGACTGTTATGGCTGAGTTGCACCCCTCTCTGGCTGAAAAGCCTCCTAGGAAATTCGACCCTACTTATTTTGGCCTCCAAACTCATGTAAAATGCTACAAATCTATATATATTGAGATAATAAGCTCATAGGATGAGATTCCTCAACTAGACGAAATAGCTCCTGCCAAAATGTGCTCATGAATCTACTATCTCTATCACTTACAATAGTCTTGGGCAACCCATGCAACCTGGAGACTCCCCTAAAGAATAAATATGCCACTTGAGATGAATTATATTCTATGGAGATGGAAAAAAAGTGAGCAAACTTTCTCAAGTGATCTACTACCACAAAGATGCAATCCTTACCCTGTGCCTTGGTGATCCAGGGGATCAAATTTTGCTCAAAAATTCAAAGTGCTCGGAATCACTTCAAATCGAATAGGAGCGTAGGCCTCATCGTCACGAACCCAACGCAACTTGTTTGGGTTCAAACGGACGTCGGATGAGAGATATATCGCGTTCTGTTCAAAACGACAAATAGGCAAAAAAATTGTGTGTTGACTGTACAGTCCGTACAGATGATGATGTGGCAGACCATACGACACATGGCAGGGCCGTACGACACGTGGCAGGCAACCGTGTGGACAGTTGGCATATGACGTGGCTTGTTTGTGGCGAATGGGATGGTGACACATGGCCCAATCAATGGTCGCCACGTGTCACCTGGATAGTGGTTTAAAATTTATGCTATTGGCCGGATTCGACCCCGAGACCTCCGGGCAGGGGTAAAGCCTTGGGAAGGGCTGCCCAANTGTAGTTCTTATTATATATATGTAAAACATTATATTTAAATTGCAATAGTTGTTGTATGGGGTGCGGTCCAAGTCGGGGCTTAGCCCTGACCCCCGGTCGTATACATTGCAATATAACCACGGGCACGCGGCATGTTTTAACCATAGCAATTTTTGTATGAGCATGGTCACATGTGTTTGTGCATAGAACCACCGGTGTGAGTCTGACCGTTGTCATTTGATTGGACTTGGCCCCTTTTATATGCGCGCGAGGTCATGTGGTGGCCATGTGCCCGTGGGCCTTGGCGGTTAAGGGCTAGCGCGTAACTGTCCTACAGTTTGTACCGGTTGTGCGGTTGCACCCGGTGCTGAGTTTTTCCACATTTATGCGCGTGGGGGCTAGGTTGAGGAGGCAAGGGTGCATTTTGGCGATCCAGAGACAACAAGTTTGAAGGGGAACTTCCAGGAAGCCTATCTTCTTCAATTTTTGGCCAAACGAGGTGCTGAAAAAGCCCAGTTAGGGGTTTTTGGACGTTCTGAAGCCATTGGAGCCATCTATTTGGCATTTTGAGCATTGTAAAACACATATTTGAGCACTTTGAGCAAATAATACAAAAGATCCATTGGAAGCTGGACCAGGAGATGTAGCCCAAGAGAGGGGTGAACTCCTTTATCATTTGCTGTGTTATGTGTTTTCTGTTCACTGT
>SNQJ01S0053649.1:0-20829 GCA_010110895.2 Picea sitchensis
GCGCAGTAACTAAAGAGCACGCAACTTTGAGGTCAGCAGATACCGCGTGCAGTAACTAAAGTGTGCGCAATATTAAGGTCAGTGAACCTTTGTGTATATAATATGCATTATAGGCTGGTGAGCTAGTATTATGAATCGAAATGCTTATGTTTTGGAATTAGGCTAGAGCACCTAATTGTTAAAGGCCAGAGCGCCTATTTTGTATATGTCTCATTATTAATATAAAAATACATCGTTGCATGCATACCGACCACAATAAAAGAGAAGGGGGACTAGATTCCACCAAATAGGAAAAGGGATGGCCTAAAGTTAAGAACAAGGCTAAGTTAGAGAGCTTAAAGCCGAAAAGAAATATTATATTAATATTTCTTAAAAACATAAAGTACGGATAATTAATTTATCCTAAGTCCTAAAGTAGGGGACAAGTGTATCAAGAGCATCTTCCAACATGACAAGTGTCAAGTTGGAAACATGCATACTTATTTCCGAGACTTAGTTCCTTTGGGGAAGAATCGGCCATTGTGGGGAAAACGAATTGTGGGGAATCGTACCATTTTTCCTTCGACCAAAGAACCAGTATCCAGGATACAATCCATCAGTCCTTGAGCTACCTCATATCTTCCTACCACCGTACCTAGACCAGATCGATAACCATTCATGTTGGTGTACCTGTCATCTTGGGAGCGGGATTGAAGAGGCCGGTTGTCAGGCCCATGAGAAATTCTCTGAGTGAGAGAATTGTTTAGGATCGATTTCCTGAAGGTGCTAAACTGCGGCTACAGCGCTCTGAGACTTCCAGTCCAGCCTGTTACTGAAACCCTGGAAGGGAAGTGAGGCAGCCAAAGGACTGTTGAGTAGAGAAGGGGCACACTTCCTTGGGTGGGACAGGCATGTGGGCAAGGAGAGGTTGTAGGTTGTGGTTGAGTGAACACCTGAGAGGGAGTCTTTCCGGTTGACTGTGAACCTTTAGCCTAGTTAGGAATCCCTTTCCTAGGTGGAGTCTAGTCCCAGCTCGGGGGTGACTCACTGTTGAGAGTGATGAACAGTGTAGTCTAAGGTTGGGAGGTTCATGGACGGTCTACACGCAGTTGGTGACATTCTTACTAAGATAAGTATCGGTTATGTGATGAATTTACATGTTGCATTGTGATTTATGTGTTATTTTATTGTTTTTACTACCTGTGTGATCGTAATTGTCTGTATGTCAAGGGTATACCCCTATATACGTTGCATGTCGGTGTTTACTGTTAATTTAGCCTGAGAATCGTATATTTACATAATGCAATTGTTTGTTTATGCTTTATATGTGAAGCTTTCGCTAGAGCATTGTATGTATATGTTTATTTGCATGCAGTTCAATATGTATGTATGCATGTGTGTGTATATACGTATTTGAAGAGAAAAAGTTATGTGACATAGCTCAGTTGAATGTTGGGGCGTTACAATATGTTTTCAAAACTAAGTTAAGTGTCTGAGTAGTGACATTCCTCGACCTGTTGGTGGTCGGGGATATGTTACAATTAAACTACATTGTTTCACATTCCCTTTTTATTTGCACAATTTTGAAAGCTGCAAATCATTGCTAGTGCTATGAAACCATATAGTCTTCATCCATATATGAATCTTTGGTACAGTTATGTGCATGTGAATAAATGTTTTGAAATCAAACATGGAAATAATTCGTTGGGTTATCGACCATTGATGAATGTCGTTAACCAATGTGCAACAACTCACTGAAAATGAAAATGAGTGTCAAGGTGCCTTAGTGCATTCTGACATGTACCAATGGAATTTTGAGAATAGGCCAAACTAAAAACCCCACCCAAAAATGTGGAATATTTTTATTTTTTCACAAAATTTATGGTATACATGGTTTGTACACTGGAAAATAGCGTATATATGCAATTTTCAAATGGGTGAATAGCATATGGAAACAAAAGTATTGTTTTTTGGATGATTTTGTTGAAGGAGAGTGGGATTTAAGTATGCAAGCTAGGGAATGGACTAGGCCATCTCAAAAATGAAATTTGGTGTGGCAATTTGTGGTATAACAGATGCCCCCTAATGTGTGAGGTCAAAAGAGCAACTGGTGGTTGAAATACATTATAACTCTAAGAGGCAAGGATGTATTGAAGTAATTCCTACTAAAGTTCCCAAACAACTATTCCAAGAATAGAACCATCAGTATAAATCAAGTAGGAGTATTCTCTTCTCGAGTCAGGCATTACACAGAGATTATGCCAGTTTCGAGGTCATTACCTGTTAGAACGAATCGACATGGAATGAAAAGGTACCAAAGAAAATCTCTCCAAAGTCTTGTATATAAGACCAAAAACACTTACCCAGAAGTTAATAATTCCAATAGAAACCTCTAATAAAAACATGTGCTATGGGATATAGAACTTGAAAACAAGAAACCCTAAGAGTACAATATGTACAGAGCGCCACATAGCCTTGCGGTATATGCATAGTAGTTCTCCAAGTAGAGTGCATTACTAGGCTCACGCCAAGGGTTTCTTTGTAACCAACTTGTAAATTATCCAGTTCAAGAAGAGGTTGAAAATCCATAATCATAGCTTCAAGGATAGCCTCATCTGAAGGCAACTCAACATCCATGAAACTGAGTCTCGACAACACACAAATACCAGAGCTTGAGGTCTCACAAATAGTAAGATGAGACTCAAGAGTGTAACTTTTAACCTTGTACAATTATTTACTACAAACATGTTTTTAGTAAAAGAACATAAAAGATACAATGACAAATACACACATTACACAAAGATTATTCCCCTAGAAACCCAAACTGGGAAAACCAACATATTATATATTCATTCACCTCATACATTGTTTACAATAAAATATACATATAGGATCCAGTGGCATCCAAAACCCTAACCCAATGATCGGGATTAGTCAACAACCCAAATTCCTTAACCGGAAATAGAAAACCATCGGCAAAAAACCATGTGCCGAAAAACCGCCCAACAATGGACATGAAAATCGAGGAAACACGAAAAACGAAGCAAAAAGGAAACATGTTTCTCGAGGAAAACAATTCTCAGGGGTGTTTCCCCTGAACCCTCGAAGGGGGGGCATGGCGGCCCCCTCTAAAACCCCCCTGTGTGCCTAGCACAATGTAGCGAACCCTCAAAGTAGTCGTGCAAAGAATATAACACATGTAGTTCTTGTGCCTCCATTAGATAAAACACCTCATAAATTGTTGAGACCTTGTCTTGAGAAGGTGACCATAACTATAAAGATCTCATCTCATGAGCAATTGAACACTAAGTATAAGACGCCACGTAATTCACTTGTGGAGGGGAAGAGTCTGCTTGAACACTAGGACCACACAAAGGGAAAACCTGAGTTGAAATCGAACTAGGATGGTTATTATCATATGAAAGTTGATCAATAGTGACAATTCTTCCATTGTGAGGGAAATGCATCACATGAAAGAGCATAGACATGATAGATTTCATAACATAAACATAATCACACCCCAGAAGCATATTGAAGTCTAAAGGGCCTGGCACCACTAAAATATCGACTAGGACAATATTTCCACCTAATGTGATAGGAAATTGAGGAAGAATCCCCAAACATTCACTAGATCTTCTGTCGAAAGCCAACAACTCACTGGTAACTAACACAAGCTTGGGAGAACCCAAAGTTTTCCAAGCCGAGGAGGATTAAATACTTGTAGAGGATCCTTCATCTATAATACATCAGCGAACACATTTCAACAAAGAATCAACCAGAACCGTTATATGGAAAGGTGAAGAAGAAGGAAGGCAAGGCTCCACAAGATCATTCCAATCAAAGCAAACCATCCTAGGACTTGGAGGGAGCATACTCGAAGAAAGTGGAATGCCCCCTTCTTCAGAAGGTACTAAAATGGAAATTCTAAAGACATAGTAGAAAGATGCATCACTCCCCAAAAGAAGAGTGGGATCAGTTGAAGATTGCATTGGCTCAACCACTTTCGAATATTGGTCACTCTCTAAGAGAAGAGTGGGATTGGCTGAAGATTGCATTAGCGCTACCACTTCCTTGACCACTTGTGGAATAGGATGTGAGAAAATATGGTCAAGAGATGCATCACCCCCCAAAACGAGACTGTTATCGACCGAAGATGGGATTGGCACAATCACTTCATCAATCAATAATTCATTAGATTATTGGGAAACCAAAGACGACACATAACTAGAAGGGCCTTTAGATAAGGACCACTCTCTTTGTACCATGACAATAATAGGTCACAAATGAGTAAGGTGATCTCCTTTGAAAGGATTACAAGGGAACTCTGGCTTATGTCCTATACATCTAGGATTCTCAATCATATCAATTCCCTCAACATGACTTTCAGTGGTCAATGGGTTGCCCCTAGAATGACTTGCAGCGACTAGGTGTTGATATCCAACATGAATTGGAGAGGTTGGTGACGTTTTTCCAGTATGACTAGCAGTGACTAGACTCGCTCCCCCAACATGACTTGCAATGGTTGGACTTGTGCTTCCAGCGTGACTCACAACGGATGGTTTCTTGTCCTCAACATGACTCCTAGAGAGTGGTGACAAGTCTCCAACATGACTAGCAGAGGTTGGTGACTCAATGCCAGTATGACTCGTAGTGACTGGACTTGTGCTTCCAGCGTGACTTGCACAGGTTGTTTGCTTGTCCCCAGCATAACTCGCAAAGGTTGATTGCTTCTCCCCAGCATAATTCACAGAGGCTAGTGACAGGTCTCCAACGTGACTAGTAGAGGTTGGTGACTGTTGTAAGCAGGCCAAAGCAGAAAGAAAGGTTTTTTTGGAAGAAAGGCATGCACTAGGAAAGTGACAGTTGGAAGGAAGAGAAACATGTGCACATGCATTGAAGACCTAACGATGTTAGGGTTAGGGTTTTGCAATACATTGTAATGGTTGGTGAACCAGAAATATATAAATATATATACCTAGGTCTACGGGAAGAGACCAGAGAGGCTAGAATGAGAGATAGAGGTGGATATAGAGAGTCTAAAGGAGGAGTCATGTTTTGATGGCTAGTTGTAACATTTTTCTATACGACCTAATTTTGTAAGTTGTTGAGCTGGAGAGGAGTAAGGAGGTTGGATCTTGAGGGTTAGATCACCGGCTAAAAAGCCTGGTGAGATATAGTCCACCTCATAATAGATCTTGACCCGACTGAGAGGAGTTGTAAAGCGCATGGTGCTGTAGTTTTGGAACTGCTATAATAAAAGAGCTTAAGAGCCAGATATTTGTGGACGTATCCTAGGGGGGTGAACCATGGTAAAACAGGTGTTATGTGATTGAATGCATGTGTTTCCTTATTGTTTTAAGTAGTTGTTGATATGCTAACTAAATAAGTTGATTATATTCCATGCATAATCGTGAATGATAGTTTATTGCATTAATAAGTTAAATAGAACTCTCAACGCACACAACTTAGATCTCCACTCAATCCTGGACTGCAAACACTTGAGTATTGCAGTCACCCATTAAGACTATCTCGGGTGAGATTGTGCAGTGCACTCTGTGCGCTATGTCTCCTTCTGGTTTACCAGGTGGGCCAATAGTTTTAGAGGCTTTGTTGGAACCCTAGTAGATATGAACCTTGGGTCACTCAAGATAAAGGAATAAAATTAGACGTATAAACTATAAACCAACAATGGTTTTGTTTCCATTGGTTGGAACAGTATAGGATTGAGTAGATGGGATCTATTGAAAATTTGTAAGATCTGCAGAAGGTGATTCAAGGGAATACTGAATCGAACGATGAGAAGATGAAAAGAATGAGCTGCTAAAAGGGGATGTTGAGACCATGGAATCCCACAAAAGCAGAGATCGAAATCTGGTTGAAGACAAAAGAGCTGGAGTTTGCGTAGAAAGATAACAGAAACCCTAGAGTAACACCGCACAAATATCTTAAGAAATGTGTGTTTACTAATTTGCATGAAGCCTTTTTCTATGATTTTCCACACTTATTGCAGGAGTGGATATTGAGGTTGAAGGATAACCACGCAACAAACCGGATCCAGCAGTTAGAGTGGACCTCAATTCAAATTGAGCAGTTATAGCAAGTGAACAAAAAATTCACCCGCGAAGTAGATTTTTTGCTCGACAGTATTGTAGTAGGCTTTATAACAAAATTTACAGTAGATACAGCGAAATCATACAGTGTAGTGGAACAAGAGTTTCTATGTGGGCCTTAAGGAAGGTATATTATATCGTTGTATACTTCTATTAAGATACTGTTATACAACAAAGGTGTAATGACAATGGAGTCAGACAACTAAAATTCCCTACGTGCATGGGGGAAGGAGGGAAGCACTGACAGGAAGAGGAGAAATGGAAGGAGGAGTGGATAAAGGAAAGAATGAGGAAACCTTGGACCCAATCATGATGAATGACGACCAGATCAAGTGGATCATGGAGACAGCTGGAAATACGTGCAATGGAGTACCCTACCAATACAAGGTGAATACAAAGAAAAGAGTCATAGTCGCGAGGGAAGGATTGGTGAGTGATGAAGAAGAGGTAGAGGATCTCCAGGTAGTGGAGCAGATTGAGAAAATATTGAACACAACATATGAGAGGAAGACGATAAGTTCAAGAGCAGGAAGAGAGGGCAGCAATCCTATCCATATTAATGTCAGTGTGGAACCCATAAACCCATATGCGACTAATACACCAAAGAAAACATCACCATTTAGACAACCTAATTTTGAGAGAAGAAAGCCAACAGCAAGTACATATACACAATGAACAACAAATGGAGGAGCCAGTTTAAGAAGCACTAGTCAAGTATCTACATTGAGTGGAGGTAGTAGTTCATCGTTCAGGATGGAAAGACATGATCCCATAATCAGGTTACCAGAATTCAAAGGATAAGCATCGGAGGACCCAGAAAAACATTTGTTTATCTATGAAAATATTTGGGAAGAAAAACATATCACAGACGAAGATACTAAAATTGCACAGCTAGCAATTACACTAAGGGATCGCACACTGGATTGGTATATGAGTTTAGCTACAAACAATCCACCAGGGACAACCAGAACAATTGCGGACATCAAGAAATTGTTGATAAATGAGTTTCAGAAGCCAACTTTAGAGAATCAGTACATGAATGAGATGATAGAAATCAGATAGAAACAAGGAGAATCTGTATGAGATATTGACCAAAGATTCAAGCGACTGAAAGGAAAGTTGAAATATCTCATGACTAATATGTAGCATAGGCACCTGTTCGTCAATTCAATACTACCACACTTAAAATATCCATTACGACAACAGAAGTTTCAGACACAAGCAGAGGCTCTACAGGCAGCCCTACAACTGGAAGAAAATCAATATCAGTAGACAGATCCAGCCATCGAAGAGATGAAGAAGGATTTTAAGAACTTAACGTTCCAGCTAAACACAAACAAAAGTAAGGAAAAACGAGAAGTTGTTTGGTGTACCACATGCAATATGGAAGGACACCACAAGAACAAATGTTTAACATTCGTGCAGTATATGGCAGCAAGAATGCCAAATCTGTTACCAATAGGAGGATTATGGTGTGAAATCTATAAGAAACCGGGCCATGATCCATATCATTTCCCAATGATGCAGAAATACCAGACAGTCCTAAAGAGTTCATAATGCAACTTTTGCAAGTCAGTGGGCCATGATGACAAATATTGTAGAACTATGGATTTGATGTGAGAGAAGACATCGGATGCATATAAGGTGCAGGCAGAAATGATGACTGGGCAAGTTGCACCACAATTCAACCAAGTTCCAGCCCCATACAACACTGCGTAGTAGTAGTATAATATTGCGCAGCAACCATATAATATCGCGCAGCCATAGTACAACACAGCACAACCTCAGTACAATACCACGTAGTACAATCAGGAACCTCCATATAACATGTTGAGAGGAGATCGAGTTGGCCACAGAGGTGGAGGACAAGTAAGAGGAGGCTTTGGAAGAGGTAGAGGACCAGTGGTATGTCACAATTTTCAACAACCGGGACATTATGCAAGGAAATGTCCACTTCCACCAGCAAGTTGTATGTATTTTCGCGCATCAGATCATGACACGGAAGAATGTCCTACGTTACTCAGGAAGATCCAGGAAAAGAGGAATCAAAACAACCAGAATGTTTAATGTATTTCATCCAAAGCAAGGGATAAAGGATGAAACATCAACATAGTTACACGTGGAGGAGCTAAAATAGGAAACGACGCAGTCTGACAAGAGCCAGTAAAACACCAGTGGGTGAAGAAGAATGTCGAACCAAGGAGACAGTTCGATGCGTAGAACGAGAAGGAAATATTTAAGCAAGCCAAACAAGAATTCCTTAAGCAAGACACCACGTCGACTTCAACTGCGCAGCAAAGTAAGGAAGAGCTAGAGTACGAGATGCCTTCATCATTGGATCATACCACAGAAATGCAGCCCCTGGGACAAGTAAGTACAATCAAAGGATTTTTGCAATCATTTGTAAAATTATTAAATGATCCGCCCATTGTAAAAATATTGCAAAATATAGTAGAAAGATGTAGCATAGAGACATAAATAAAACTAGAACAAAAAATAGTCAACCACCTACATACAAGGAGAAGAATAAGTAGAGAGTTCAGGTTGAATGCCAACATCGGAGATTTCAACATGGGAGATATCATATTGGATCTAGGATCTGAAGTCAATGTATTACCAAAGAAGACATGGCAGTGTATGGGAGAGCCCATATTAGGATATTAACCGTTTCAGTTGAAACTAGCAAACCAACACAGAGTTCTACCAATTGGAAGACTAAAAGGAGTAACCGTAGACATGGATGGAGTGCGCACTAAAGTAGACTTTGAAGTGATTGAAATAGTGGATGGCACAACACCATATCCAGCATTGCTTGGCTTGAATTGGGCGTTTGATAAACATGCCATAATCAATTTAAAGAGACAAAAAATGGCATTTGAGTGAGGAGAATATAGGGTCATCACACCATTGGACCCATCAAAAGGAGAAAGGTTTGTAGAACCTACTCGCTTAGACTTGGAGGAAATTATCTAGTTGTACAGAACAACTGCACGTGATGAGGATTACGTAAACCCAACTACAGATGGGATACTCAGTTGGCGAAGCATTACTTCATATACGACAGACTCATATAGAGGCTTAGAAAACTGGCAACAAAGGCTACACAAAGTTTCCACAAGAAGATGCGCAAGAATAGACCGTGCAATAAGATAGGTAGGTACATAGATAAGGGAACCACCCAGTTTCCACAGATTGAATGATCTAAAAGTATTCTTGGCATGGTATGAGGATGAAGTGTTAGAAAACCAAAGACTCTTAGCACTCGATATAGCACTCAAGGCCACACCTGCAAGATGGTGGGGTGCACATAAAGAAACAATCAAGGATTGGTACCAATGTAAACGGTTACTGTGCATAAGGTTTGGCACAAAACAAAGAAGCAACCAACAACAGAAGTACGATGGACAAGGGGCACCAGCGAAACACTTGGAGAAGTGCAGAGCGCTATGGAAAATGACACCCCCAGAGGAATGGCCTCATCATTTCTTACATACCTTAGAAGGCATACCAGCAAACTGGTATGTAGACCAGGAACTACGCAGAGGAACTATGAGCTAGACGGTATTGCAACAGAATTTTACAGTCACTTTCTCATTCGAGCATGAGAACCCCAACATAGACATAGCACTTAAGAATATAAGAGGGGTGATATTCATTAAGGAACCAGAAATCGAACTCATAATGGAGGAACAACAGCGAAACAAACAGATAGTGAAAGAATTGTTGTTGTGCTACCATGTGTAGGAAGAAGCACCCGATGAAGACAATCCACGTGATCTTCAGATCGAGAAAGTAGAAGGCGAAAGAGAAGTGGAAGGTCCACCTCTAGAATCAGAAGTAATTGTTGTGTCGATCAAGGTGAAGAAAGTCAGCATTGGGAAAGTTGAGAATCCCAAAATGGCCAGCATTGGAGACTACTAGGATGAGAAAATAGTAGAAAGCATAACAATGTTATTGCATGAGTACAACGATCTGTTCCCCACAACATTTACAGAAATGAAGGGCATAGTGGGAGAGATAGGAGAAATGAAGATATCACTTAGAGTTGAATCAAGACCGATCAGACAACCACCATACAGACTAAACCCGATATATAAGTAGAAAGTTAAAGTTGAGATCAATAGAATGCTCGAAGCTAGAATCATAGAACCTGTGGAAGAATAAGAATGGATAAGCCCGATGGTAGTTCAAAAGAAAAAACAAGGCAAGATAAGAATATGTGTCAACTTGAGGATGTTGAATGATGCATGCCTACATGACCCGTTCCCTACACCTTTCATGGATGAAGTGTTGGAAAATGTAGGAGGCCACAAAGTTTACTCATTCACTGATGGATTCTGAGGCTACCACCAAATCAATATAGCATAGGAAGATAGATACAAGACCATGTTTTCTACAAAATGGGGATCCTACCAGTACACAGTCATGTCGTTTGGACTGAAGAATGCACCAACAATATTTTCTAGAGTAGTCATCGTTGCATTTAAGGACTTTATCCACCAGTTTCTAGAGGTATACTTGGATGATTGGACAGTCTATAGTCTATTGAAATACTGTGTAGAGGTCTTGCGAATAATGTTAGAAAGATGCAGGCAATGACAAATATCATTAAACATCAAGAAATGTATCTTCGAAACACCATTTGGGATACTTTTGGGGCGTATAGTGTGCAAGCAAGGTTTACTAGTAGATCCTACAAAGATTGCAGTAATTGTTAACCTACCACCACAAAAAATAGTTCGTCAACTAAGAGCGACATTGGGACACACGGGATACTACAGAAAATTTATCAAAGGATACGTGCATATTACCGCACCAATGGAGAAACTGTTAAGGAAAGATACAAAGTTCTAGTGGAATGAAGATTGTCAACACAGTCTGGATACGCTGAAAGAAAAGATGGTAACAATGCCTATAATAGTATTTCTAGACTGGGAGAAAACATTCCATGTACATGTAGATGCATCATCCATAGAACTTGGAGCTATTTTGGCGCAGCCAGGAGCGGGATATTTGGATCATCCTATAGCATTCACGAGAAGAAAACTATCAGAATCAGAGAAGAACTATAACACTATAGAGAGGGAAGGCCTAGCTATGGTCTACACACTGCCAAAGTTCAGACATTACTTATTGGGAAAACATTTTAAGATGTTCACAGATCACTCAGCCCTTAAATACCTAGTCAACAAGCCAGTGTTGGGGGGGAGATCTTTCGATGGTTACTACTGTTTCAAGAGTTTCATTTTGAAGTAACAATGAATTTAGGAAAGTTGAATGCAAGACATGACCACCTATCAAGGGTCACAAATGGAGAAGAACCTACAAATTTAGAACAACTTTTCGGACGCACAGTTATTTTCAGTCCAGATCGTCGATGAATACTTTGTAGATATCATCTAGTACTTGAGTATAGGTACTGTGTCACAAGAATATAACACTGCGCAGAAGAAAAACTTGGTATTCCAAGCTACAGTCTATTAACTGATTGCAGGATACTTATACAAAATGGTCGCATATAGCATCTTGCGAAGATATGTGCTAGAACATGAAAGACCAAGAGTTTTATCAAAATCCCATAAGGGAATAGTAGGAGGACATTACATAGGCAAAGATACCACATAGAAGGTATTGCGTGAAGGACTATGGTGGCTGACCATTCAGAGAGATTCGAAAGAGTACTGCCAGAGATGTGATGTATGTCAAAGGGTTGGTAAACCCAATAGAAGGGACAAGATGCAATTGCGACCACATGTAACATTGCAGGTATTCGAAAAATATGAAATAGACTTTGTGGTACCAATTAACTCACCAAAAAAGAGGATGGGAGAAAGGTACATTATCACCGTGACAAAATACCTGACAAGATGGGTGGAAGCAGCACCAGTTAAATATTGCAGCGCAAAAATAGCAGCACACTTTCTATTTGAACAAGTAGTCACTAGATTTAGTTTCCCAAGGATTTTGATGAGTGACCAAGGCACTCACTTCATTAACGGTACTATCAAGGCTATGACTGAGGAATTTTAAGTCCATCATCAAAAGAGTACACCATACCATCCACAAGCAAACGGAACAGTAGAAGCATTTAACAAAAGCCTGGAAAATGCACTGACGAAGATCTGTAATGTCAACAGGGATGATTGGGACCTCAAAATACCAGCATTATTGTGGGAATACAAGACCACATGCAAGAAGTTGATAGGTCGCATGCCATTCATATTGGTATATGGCCAAGAAGCAGTGGTGCCATTAGAATTTCTAGTACCCAGTCTGCGTGTAGCAACGATTACACACATGAAAGAACGAGGCACATTATAGGATAGGCTGAATCAACTGATGATCATGGAGGAAGATAGGATCCTAGCAGGGTTCCACCAACAAGTTTAGAAGGAAAGGGACAAATCTTGGCATGACAGACACATCATGAAGAAAAATTTCAAGGAAGGAGACTTAGTGTTGATGTATGACAGTGAATCCATTCAACATCCAAGAAAACTCATAATGCACTAGTTAGGACCGTACGAAGTAAAAACTGTCACAAATGGGAGATTTGTATAGCTGAAAGACTTAGGAGGCACAGAACTCAGAGGGATGATCAATGGGAGCCGACTGAAGTTGTACAAGGATAGTCGACCACCCACAAATTGAAAGTCACCACGCAGTAAAAAACAAAAAAAAAAGCAGGAGATCAAACGGTACCAACAAAGGTGCAGTGTGCCGAAAGGAGAATCAACATGCACACTTAGGAATACAATCCTAGCGAAGACAAAGGCAACGATCAGATCAACATGAAAACAAGCAAGAAAGGAAAAGACGACAAAAGAAGTGCTAAGTGACGAAGGCATGTGGAATTGAATGTCGAAAATGATGGACAGGATGTCGCATTAATCACACCAACTGGAGATGACGAGGGAGAGTAATGGAAAGTAAGAAGGAACCATAGGTTCATTGAATCTGTAATAAAGGTAACATATTTGGAAAGCTTCACGCGACACCCATACAAGGTAAGGATGCGAGAGAAAAAAGGTTATCACAAAATTGAAGGATGCAGAGAGCGATAGAGGATACGAAGCACAAAGCAAAGTTTACAGAGGTTGCAGAGGATACTGAGCTCGGTGAACGACTAGATTTTCCACCATGGTACCACCTAAACAAGCATAAGCAAGCTAGTCTACCAGAAAATATAGAGTTAGGACCAAGCACAAACACAATCGCAGGAAAGCGAACAACAGTCGCCAAAAGTCATCAATGTGGATGAAATCCCATCATCGGATACAACACCAGGAAGCCCGAAACTCGTGGTAGAGGAAACCCAACAAACAACACCTATGGACATGTCCATCAATAGGATAGAAGAGGGGAAGGGTCGACAGAATGAGGACACAGATAGTGAAATGCAACCAGAAAACCCTGACGAAGCCCCGAGAGTCAATGGGACGGCTTCAAATTAGGAAGCAATGGTTGAGCCAGAGGAATCACAGAAAACTGTGTCAGAACACCCACAGGAGGGAGCGATGGAATATGTCATGAGCTGGCTGGAACAATATTCCGAAGAATTCCCAATGGAGGTAGGAACCTTGAGTTATCCACCACCATGAAAGGACAAGCAGACAGTACCTAGGTCACCGCGCAGACAACCCACTGCAACAATTGTTTTGCAACGCATACTAGAAGGGGTATAGGTAAAAGAATATTTGTTAGGGTATGTAGAAAAAATAAAGTACTCAGACCATGATGTAACGAACACGGACAAGTTCCTAGAGTTTGAAAATCAAGTCTACCTACAGAATGTGGGTGTAAATCCCTTTGGGGAACCCATCTATCAACCAGTTCAGTGGGCAACAGGACTGGCTAAAATGAGGATTTTAGGTCTGTTGGAACTACCACACTTTAGCAAAGGACAGTATGCAAACAGTTGCGTAAATAAATTGATGGCAGTCACACATGGAGAAGATTTGTGGCTGGACAAGCTCATCTCAATAGACGTAGAGCTCATTGTGCACATCAAAGGGCTGCCATCACGAGGCATGGATCCCACACAATTTATCGAGGACAAAACAAAGGAGAAAGAAAATGTTGAGGAGATGAAAAATAAATACGGCATTGAAAAGGGGAATGCATGGAATCATTATCAAACAGATCAGTGACATTGTGACAAAAATGGCCACAAAAATCATGGCCTGCAAGCTTCTCAGAAAATGCCGCAAGGAGGAAGTTTCGGTCAGGGTTGTCGTAGTTGTAGCTCAATGTGTCGAGGGAACCACAATCAGTTGGGCCCCTTATCTCTTGAATCTATTTCTAGATGACTGCAAGGATGCACAGGATTTGGGAATAGAATTTCATTATTCATGGTTGATCATGCCGATAGCCATTATGGGAGGGAAGGAACCAAACTATGTATTTTTCGCCACCAAACCCAAACTATATCATGGAGCGAGATATTATCGCTTGGCGCTACTTCGGACGATAGGAACAGAAAGATGAGCGTAGCTATATTCGAAGGATATCTTCGCTATCTACAGGAGGCCATCGCCAACATGTGGACGATAACCCTGCAAGTTGTTGCAAACTATGAGGGAATAGATAACTTCAAGGCCACTCGACATGAAATGTGGATCTAGGTGCAGAAGGATCCCAACAAACAATGGCTACAAATGTGTTATTGCATCATGGAGGGGGACATAGAAATGTCCATCAAGGATTGGGAGGATGAATGGAGGATTCTAGTCCTCACTCAAGACATACCTGCAGGGGCATAGGAGGAGGAGGCAAGGTAGGAACATACACATGTTGAAGAGGTAGGGCAGGAACAGACACAGCCTCAGGAAGTCACAGTTCCCAAGAAACCAAGGACAGGCCAAACCAAACCAAAGCAGATGAAAGGGGGGACATCCAAGACAGGAACCCATAAGGGGAAGAAGAATAATACACATGCACCCCAAGTACAGCAGAAACAGGCCAAGGTAGCACAGGGGACTACACCAAGTCATATTCCACAAAAGCCAAGCCTGACTAAGCGACCAACTATTCAGACGAGGGGTGCACACAAGAAGATGAAGGCGCATAGAACACCTCCAGAGTACATGATCACAGAGGATGATGCAGATATGGTAGTCAAATGGTCTAGGATCACACACTTGAGGATTTTGAGAATGTTGCATGCCACAGGGACAGAATCGAAGAAGAGATGGCAGACATGTGACATCTCCTCAGGCAGATCGGGGAAGCACAGGAAGTCAAAAATAGCATAGAAACAGTCCCATCAACCTCACACACATGAGGAGAACCTGAAACAAGTGAGCGGGATACAGTCCAGACAATACCATAGTCGAGTGCAACGTTTCACATTACACCTAGCATGCTGAGCATGGACGCGATAGTGGGGCAGACACCCCTAAAGGACTTTGCTCAATTGCAGTTGGTATTGTCGTGGATACCAACCAAGGCCCTACATAAACTGCAGGTCAGTGTTACGTTGAAGGTACAGCTCGAGCACGCACAGATACAGCTGAACTGCAGCAAGTAAAATATAAACGGGACGATCTGGAATTGATATTTGAGCAGGCCAAGCTAGAGACCAAAGAGGAGAGGGAACGCGTGAAGGAATTGGAGAAGAAAGTGGTCATAAACTATGAAAATATCCCAAAGACCACACAGATGGTTGAACTCACAGCAATAGAGAAGATTGATCAAATTGTGAAGATAATTGATCAATACCAACAGAAGATCGAGAATCTTCGCGAGCATCTCACACCTACCACTCCACCGGAGGTAAAGGAGCAAAGGAAGCAAGAGGTAATAGAGTAGATACAGGATATGGAACGACAGGTCCACGAAGCGGATGACTTTTTTGACAAAGCAGCACAACTCTGGACGAAGCTGGAAGAGGATTGACAGGTCCAGCAATGGGACCAAGAAGAATGTTGGTCACTATAATTGCTTATTAATTAAAACAATCAAGTGTCACATAAATTGTCAACCCAGGGAAGTCTGTTTATTTCAAAGGTAATCACACACTGTATATGCTCAATCTCAAAAGTAATCCAAAAAGTTACACTAATCACACCTTGCCTTGAACAGACTGAAGTCCTACCTTGAATTATAGTGAAAGTAATATATCTATTGCAGAGTTTTAAGATTCAAAAGGAAATAATTATCAGAAGAATCCTGGATTACATTAAGAAATAACAACCTAGGAAAAGGAACCTTTCAGCACACTGCAAAGAAGACTAACTATTCTGTAACAGAGAACAGGACCCTATTCCCCAAAGCAGGAATCTTCAGCACCTGTCTTTGACTATCACTCTTTCATAAACTCATTCTGTAAACAGAATTACCAATCAAAATGATTAACAAGTACTGAAGGCTAACTATTATGTAACAGAGAACAAGACCCTATTCCCTAAAGCATGAATCTTTAGCACCTGTCTCTAACTATCACACTTTCATAAACTCATTCTGCAAACAGAATTACCAATCAAAATGATTATCAATTACCTAGGAATGAATTGTATGAAAACGATGTAACAATCAGTGGAAACAAAGTTTTAGCAAAACAGAGTTTTAACAAGGTATAGATAAAAACAATACTAACACACTACAGAAACTAATGGGTGAATCATGTGAAGAAGGTGGGCCCCTTCCTTCTCACAAGATTCCCCAGAAATAAAAGGGAATAAGAAGTAATGCTCAGAATTATCTTTTATTCATCTGTCAAATATGACAAGTTACAATATCCAAAGTGAGCATGCTCCTTCTCTATGATTTGCCTCTAGCTAAGCCTTTCGTAATCTCCCTCTAATGCTAATTTCTCCACTATTTAAAGAGGAGAATCCTCTTAATACAATTAAGCATAAAATTATATGTGTACATACAAATCCTATTCTTAGTCTGATCTAATCTTCTATGCTGGAATAGGATATTCTGATCTCCCGTAGAAAAATGTTGTTACAGTAGTTAGAATGGTGTTGGCTTGAGGTACAGTTGTTGCAGCCGGTGTAATAGCTCCTTCTTGTTATTGTTGTATGTGAAATGTTGTTTCAGCATCGCAAATCATGGATTGTTTCAGCAATGGGATTTACGTACTGTTGATTGTTTCAGCAATGTGGTCTTCAAGCATCAACAGTATATTAACTGCAGTTCAAACTGTTTCAGCAACTATATATTTCTTATTAATGGCTAAGTATGAGAGTAATGTAAAATTACATGTAAAACAAATTAAACATATAGCAAAGAGAATAAATGTTATATACCTTTGGACAAATAGGTTAAGGTGATAATGTAGGCTTAAATATGAGTGGGAAAAGGATGTAATGATAGCAAAAAGTATGAGAAAAAAGGTGCATTATAGGGTCCTAACATCCCCCCCAACTAAAAAGGTTGCATGTCCTCAAGCAACTTCAATCTGAATCAGAATCCAAATACCGACTCTAAGCATGCAAATTACTTAAGCAGTAGCTGTGGAAAGTACTGTCTGTTGGAGCTCTGAATCCTTGAACACGTTGTAGCCTTTGCCAGGCTGTAGCTTCAACCTTCTTGGGCAACTTATGATGAACTTGATACTTCTTTGCTGGCATCCACAGAATGGGAAAATGGAACTGATAACCTATACAATTTTCAGCACATTGCTGGACACATTTGATGTAACTCGGTACCCGGGAGATTGTTGTCTCAAGATTGGTAGGACTAAATGGATTGTGCTCCTGCCTTTTCTCAGAAGATTGTTGCCAAAACGTGTTATTTGCTTCTAGGGAAGCAGTCTTTGTGGATTTAATAAACTGTTGGCAATCCTGAAGTATTGTTGCCTATAGTTGCCTTATGTATTGAGTCATCCCTGGTTTCTTCAAAAATTTGTAATATTCTGCAACAAAGGTGGCAGCGTTCTGTGGTTATGGCCGTATCCAGAGAAGACGGTTATCTTCATTACGCTTGGCAGCTAGAAAATCATTCTTCCATGTAATCTGGTTGGTAAGGAAGGAGACGAGTGCCCGAATCTGGATATCACCAACAAGAGGGTTGAGATTAAGCTGGTTGTTCTCGGGAATAGCTTCATTATGAAGATATACCTCACATAATAGATGTTGATCAGTAGTAGAGGCTTCTACAAAAGTTTGAACAAAATCTTCTGGTTTAAACACTGCATAGGGTTTTCCATATTTGATTGATTTAATCTAAAAGAATGCAAGTCGTTCTATAAGGAAAAGAGAGTAATTTGAGGATGGTTTCCTAGCAGCCAACAATTTTTATACCAAAACAAACATCAGGAGCAATTTGCCTTTTAACTCTTCATTCTGCTTCTTATGGGCATGAGATTCTTGGCGTGTTTGCTCCAAATCTTCCCAGTTTGAATAGATTTGGTTCAGCCAAAGTAGTATGTGCTCCTACAAACTTTTATCCTGTGTAATAGCAGACTCCTTTTTCCATTTTTTCATTATTGCATGCTCATTCCATGGTTGAGTTTGTGTTTCAGCAACGCAGGTGGTAGGTTGAGGTAGGGTCTGAGTGGATTGTTCCACAAGAGTAGGGGTACTGATCTTGACAGGAGGGGCAGATTCATCAACAGGCAGAGTTTGAACAGCTTTATTGATAAAAACAGGGGCTTCTGATTTAACAGTTTTTGTTGGTCAGGGTTCCTATAAATTAACTTTTCTTTTTGGGATTTTTGAAGGTCCTACTAGTTCTTGTGTAACAGTAGGACGTTCCTCTTTTTTAACTGCAGAAGTCGTAGGTGCAAGGGAAGCTCCAGGTATTGGGATTTGAACCACTTTGTAGCCTACTTTATCATAAATATCCCCACATTGGTTGCACATATAATTTCTATACTGATCATCTTTTGTGTTTTTCTCTGCCATGGCCGCTACGCGAGCCAAGGTATGCAAATTAAGTTCCCTGTCATAGGCTTCCTTTGCCATTACCAGCTCTTGCTTGTAAGCTTCCAGTTTTGATCTTAGAAACTCATTCTCTTGTAAGAGAGAAGCCATTGTTGGTTCTGGTTGTTGATCTGTCATCGGTGTGTCAAGAGGGGTGACTAGTTTTTGTGTAATGGTCACAGCCTCAGTAGCTAGTTCTTGTGGAGCGACTACAAAATCAGCAATTGATTCTTGTGTTTCAGCTACTTGATGAAAAAAAAATAGTGTTTCAGCACCCTGGGCATGTGATTCTTGAACTTCAGGAATAAAGTTAGCAGCTAGTTCTTGTGTTTCAGCTGTAGCTGGTTCTTGTGTGACAGTTGTAGCTGGTTCTTGTGTTTCAGCTACTGAATGAGTAGTTGGTTCTTATGTAACAGTTACTGTTGCAGCACCCTAGGCATCTGATTCTTGTATTTCAGGAATGAAGTCAGTAACTGGTTCTTTTGTTTCAGTTGTAGTTGGTTCTTGTGTAACAGCTATAGCTGGTTCTTGTGTTTCAACTACTGAATGAGTAGCTGGTTCTTGTGTGACAGCTACTTGATGTAAAGAAAATGATGTCGCAGCATCTTGGGCTTATGGTTCTTGTGTTTCAGTGCCCATGGGTTGAACAAGTAAAAATTCTGGGGTTTGGGAGGGTAGAGGTGTATGGGTTTTTAGCAAAATGGGTTGGGGGTTTATGGCAGTGGCAGTAGTGACTACTCTTGTTGAAGCCCTCATTCATTTTTTTTGGTAAAAAGGAAGGAAAAGTAGGAATTTTCTTCTTTCTTTTACATGTGGGTTTTTCCTCAGTGATGGGGCAGGGAGGGTTATCAGGTTTATCTGCTTCAGAACCATCACTAAGGATATGAACAGTAGGGGTAGATGATTCTGGTAAATTATGGGGAAAACTTGGTATGGTGGAAGGAATTGGATCAATTGGATCTGTAGGTAGATTAATAGGTATTTCTGGAGGGTCAGGAAGGTTTTGTGGTTGCTCTTCATGAAGGTTTTCAGGATGTTCAGCAGCTTCCTGAGGGTTTATGGGTGGATTGTTTAGGAGGGGGTTTTGTTGGGCAAAACCCTTTTGGATGAGTAATTGAACGAGGCGGTGATGGGTGAGGGAAAGGATGGGATTTTTAGCCTATTTACAATAATACGACATGTTTCTAAGACATCCGAGCATATAGTAAGAAATATTAACTAGTCTAGCATGTCGTAAATGAGATAGCAAGATAAAGTCGGACTGGTAAATTACCTGGTATCAGCCTTCACAGGTAAGGTAGTGCTTGAGAAACTATGCAACTTTTGGCCAAGGAGGCGGTAACGAGCTAAGTCGAACACCCCGACCTTTAGGCTCAACTTGTTCTCCTGGCAAAAGAAAATCCTACTGGGCATTAAGGATAATGTGTTTGCAGCTGAACCAGCGAATGCTAGTGACGGGAAGACCTGAAACCTGTGCTATATCATCCTATGTGACTGGAATCCTAACCCCTTGAACAATAGAATGGTCTTGTTGAAGATCCCGAGCAAATTGAAGAACCTGTTGTTGATCAAATCCCTGGAGCCTCTGAAAATAACCCAGCCAACCTGCCTGCTGAAAGATTTGGTAGACTTCTGGATACAATTCTAACAGGGTTGTCGTGGCGGGTTCATATCGTATAACAGGACCTCCCATAGCTATTCAGCTCGGTAGAATGCACAGTCAGAGAGTCAAGTAACCACACTCAGACAGAGTAAGTTTTGTGGATTGAAGGCATGCAAAAGATGGTGAAAAAAAATGAAATGATGGGTAAAAAGGAGTGACGGTAGTCTGTTCATGCGAAATGATGGCATCACATTTCGATATTTCT
>SNQJ01S0053649.1:22653-67879 GCA_010110895.2 Picea sitchensis
AATAATAGTAACCATCTGGTGACTCGAGCATTTGTGACAGATTTGTTCATTAAATATTTGATAGTTGAGTGATCAGTATGGACAAAAGTAGAATAGCCGTGATGTAATGTCAAAATTTATTAATAGCATAGATAACTGCTAAAAATTCCTTCTCGGTAACTGTATAGTTAAGTTCAGCAGGACTCATATTCTTGCTAATGAAGTAAATAGCATAAGGGAGATGACTTTCTTCTTGTCCCAAGATAGCTCCTATTGCAGTATTTGAAGCATCAGAGGATATATGAAAGGGAAGTGTCCAATCAGGTCCTCTTAGAATAGGAGTTGTAGATAACTGATGTTTGAGTGTATCAAATGCTTCCTGACAAAGATTAGTCCACTTGAATTCAGCATTTTTCATAAGTAACACAAACAAAGGAGAAGCTATTTTGGAAAAAAAATTGATAAATATTCTATAGTATCCAGCATGTCCTAAGAAACTTCTCACATCTGTTTGGGTTTTGGGAATAGGAAGGTCTTTAATGACTTGTATCTTGGATGGATCCACCTGAATTCCTTAAGATTAAATAAAATGTCCAAGTACTACTCCTTCACTTATCATCATATGACATTTTTCTATGCTTAAGGAGAGGTGGGCTTGTATACATCGTTTAAGTACTTTCTCAAGGTTTTGTAGTGCTTCCTCAAAAGAGACACCATAAGGGGTAAAATATTCCATAAAAATTTCCATAGAGTCATTAATCATATCCAAAAGGATTCTTATAACTTCTCTTTGAAAGGTTGTTGGTGCATTACATAGTCCAAATGGGAGGACTCTATAAGCAAAAGTTCCCCAGGGGCTAGTAAAAGTGGTCTTATCTTGGTCTTGGGGTGCAATTTTGATATGGTTATACCCACTGAAACCATCTAAGAAAGAGAAGAATTTCTTCCCTGACAAACTGTCTAACACCTAATCAATGAATGGTAATGGAAAGTGATCTTTTTGAGTGGCTTTATTTAAGGCTCTATAATCTACACACACTCTCCATTTCCCATTTTTCTTAGGAACTATTACCAATGGGGAAACCCATTCACTGTCAGATATAGGATATATAAACCCTGCATTAAGCAATTTTTGAAGTTCCTCTTTAAGAATTTCTCTTAAATTAGGGTTCATTCATCGTTGAGATTAGCAGATCGGTCGACAATCTTCCTTGATATAGATACGATGAGCACATAATTCAGGAGAGATTCCCTTCATATCTGTATAGTCCCATGTGAATGTTTCCTTATGTTCAAGAAGTAACTTCATTAATTGTTGTGTTTCAGCAACTGTCAAGTTGGGGTTTATATTCAGTGTTTTGCTAGGTTCAATTTCTACTGGTATACTTTTAGAAGAGATGGTAGTTGATGTTTGAGGTAGGTCTTCAGAGTTAAGGTTTTCCCGGGTATCTGACTCTAAAAGTGCAGCTAGTTGATTATGTGTTTTTGAAGTCACAGAGGAGGGTTCACAAATAAAATTATTAATTACTTCATCCTCAGTGGCATCTTTAAGGCTTAATTATTGTCCGATAGTCAAGATAGGTTGAGTAGTTTGATCATCAAAGTCCACCCATAAGGAATTGTCATTATTAATCAAGGGTGTAGCGTAAGGGTAGAGAATAAGTTGTTTGGTCTCATATCCAATGGAAATTTTCATTGAACTAGATCTACAGCTGATAAAGGCATCTGTTGTGGCTAGCCAAGGCCTAGCCAAAATTAGAGGGTGACCCCCCAACTTTGTTTTAGGTTGTAATACCACAAAGTCAGTTGGATAATTCCAGGACTCAAATGAGATGATTAGGTTTTCAATGACTCCTTCCGATTTGATTGTAGAATGGTCAGATAATTCTAGAATGGTTGGGGTATCTCTGATTTCATCCTTCAGTTGTAACAGTTGTGAAGTTTCAAGAGTCATAATATTGATAGCAGCACCTAAGTCTACCAGAACTCGAGGAATTATTGTTTTTCCAATTTGGACTGTGACGGTAGGATGGTCGGGATCACCATATTTAACTGGAGGAGCTTTACTCGACATTAGTGCAGACAAATCACCCATGACATGAACTATGAGGGGATCTTTAGTTTTCCTACCGGGTTTCTTAACACAAATGTCTCGCATAGTTCTGGCATAAATTGGTACATCTCTTAGTGCTTGTAATAGTGAAATTTTGACATAGAGATTTTGTAATTCCCCTAGAATATTGAAAGTAGGTGGCTTAAGCATTTTAGTCAAAGCTAAACGCTCAGGGAATGGTGGTTCTGTTGTTTCAGCAATAGTTTTTGAGGAAAGTTGTACCTCTTCAGGTACATCGTGCTTTTTTATTTCTTATTTATCGGAATCAGAAGAGGTAACATCATCAATGATAGGTTCTACTATTTTCCCAGATCGTAAATGAATATCATTGCATTGTGCAGGAAAAAGAGAAAGTATAGGCTGGTTTTGAATATCAATGCACTGCACAGCCTTATTATTGGGGTTAGGGTTAGGTTGTATAGGCAATTGGGGCCTCATCATTTGATTATTCGGTGGAGTACCTGATGGTAAAGAGAGTGGTTGTTGAACTTGTGATTGAAATTGAGGAAATTGATTTGGGAATGAGGGTTGTTGACCTCTCCAATTTGGATTCCATTGGTTGAGGTAAGGTTGTTGTTGTGAAGACCAAGGTGTCCATATTGTTGGGTCTACAAAGGGAGGGTTTGTTTGTTGCATAGGTGGGTAATTCATTTGATTGAAGGGAGGGTAATTTGCTTGACTAAAAGAAGGATAATTATTCCAATGATTAGAAGATGTAAATGGCATATTAGGATTCATACCTTGTCCCTGTGGTTTCCATTGCCTTCTATGTGTCAATAGATAGACAGCTTCAGCTTATTCATCGGTTGGTTGTAATGTTGCTTTGATTCCTGGTAAAGAAGGGCATTGTTGAGTTTCATGATCCTTATCACAAATGGTGTAAATTGGCTTTTTGTCCAATGGGCATTCCCTTCGTGGGTGCTTATCTCTACATTTGGAACAAAATATGGAGAGACTTGCTTCTGCTTCGGCTTGTTTCTTTTGTATCTACAAGGTGTCAATTTGTGAAGCAAAAGAGCTTAACATTTCAGTTTTAAATTCCTCAAGTAGATTACCTATTTCGGCTCTTGTTGCTCCTCCACTAGCTGATTTTTGAACTCTTGAAAATGTGGTATCCTTGTTGTTTGATCTATTCCTTTCAGCTCCTCTTGAACATCTTTTACAGAGGTTAACAATTTCATCATATGATTCTTTAGATATGTCCCATTTTCCCATCATATTCAACATATCTAGACAGTCATCCCTTACTCCTTTTAATAATATTGTTTTAAGAATATCCTCACTTATATCGAGGTGACTGGATCTTTGTAGATTATACTGCAACCTTTCCACAAAGTCCTCCAGATTTTCATCCTCTTTATGTATCATCTTGAATAATTCCTCTCTTTTTTCTCTTGTTCGGCAATAGTCTTGATATTTGTGCAGAAATTTATGTTTCATCTGATCCCATGTTGTGATTACATGACCTCCAAGACTCATGAACCATCTTAATGCATTTCCCTTTAATGTTGTTGGGAATAGCTTTAATTTTTTAACATTGGAAATGTAATCATAACTTCTGCATTATATGTCAAACTCGAAAAGGAATTCATCAGGATCTTCAGAAGATAAACCATGAAAGTTAGGTAAAGCTGAAAGTGGAATATTCTTCATGGGAGCTACTCCTCTAGGTAGATCACCAATAGGAAATCCTAAGGTAGAAAAAGAGTTTTCATCGTTTACCTCTGCTTCAAGACCTACTTGTTCTTCATGGTGCAGTTCTTCATTATATCCATCCATGGTTTCTTCTGTTTGTTCCCCTACTGCGCTTGCTCGATCCTCAATGTCGTCTGTTGGTTTTTCAACTCTCTCCATTTCAAAGATCGCTTGAAAGGAAGGTTGAGACTTTGGTTTTCGAGAGCTTGGTCGTTGAGGAACAATAGATTCATATTTTGATATAATCTGGTCGATGAAAGTCTTTCTTCCTCCTCTTCCTCTGCCCCTGCCACCTGTAGGGCCAATTTCCTTGGGGGGTCCACGTCCTCTCATGCAATCTGTAAATCTGAAAGAAAAACGTAAATGCTTTTGAAATCTATAATTGCCTTCCCCGGCAACGGCGCCAAAATGTTGGTCACTATAATTTCTTATTAATTAAAACAATCAAGTGTCACATAAATTGTCAACCTAGGGAAGTCTGTTTATTTCAAAGGTAATCACACACTGTATATGCTCAATCTGAAAATCAATCCAAAAAGTTACACTAATCACACCTTGCCTTGAATAGACTGAAGTTCTACCTTGAATTATAGTGAAAGCAATCTATCTATTGCAGAGTTTTAAGATTCAAAAGGAAACAATTATCAGAAGAATCCTGGATTACATTAAGAAATAACAACCTAGGAAAAGGAACCTTTCAGCACACTGCAAAGAATACTAACTATTATGTAACAGAGAACAGGACCCTATTCCCCAAAGCAGGAATCTTCAGCACCTGTCTCTGACTATCACACCTTCATAAACTCATTCTATAAATAGAATTACCAATCAAAATGATTAACAAGTACTAAAGGCTAACTATTTTGTAACAGAGAACAGGGCCCTATTCCCCAAAGCAGGAATCTTTAGCACCTATCTCTGACTATTACACTTTCATAAACTCATTCTACAAACAGAATTACCAATCAAAATGATTATCAATTACCTAGGAATGAATTGTATGAAAACGATGTAACAATCAGTGGAAACAAATTTTCAGCAAAACAGAGTTTCAACAAGGTATAGATAAAAACAATACTAACACACTACAGAAACTAATGGGTGAATCTTGTAAAGAAGGTGGGCCCCTTCCTTCTCACAAGATTCCCTAGAAATAAAAGGTAAGAAGTAATGCTCAGAATGATCTTTTATTCATCTGTCAAATATGACAAGTTACAATATCCAAAGTGAACACGCTCCTTCTCTATGATTCGCCTCTAGCTAAGCCTTTCATAATCTCCCTCTAATGTTGATTTCTCCACTATTTAAAGAGGAGAATCCTCTTAATACAATTAAGCATAAAATTACATGTGTACATACAAATCCTATTCTTAGTCTGATCTAATCTTCTATGTTGGAATAGGATATTTTGATCTCCCATAGCAAAATGTTGTTACAGTAGTTGGAATGGTGTTGGCTTGAGGTACAGTTGTTGCGGCCGGTGTAACAGCTCCTTCTTGTTACTATTGTATGTGAAATGTTGTTTCAGCATCGCAAATCACGAACTGTTTCAGCAACGGGATTTACATACTGTTGACTGTTTCAGCAACGTGGTCTTCAAGCAGCAACAATATATTAACTGCAGTTCAAACTTTTTCAGCAACTATATATTTCTTATTAATGGCTAAGTATGAGAGTAATGTAAATTTACATGTAAAACAAATTAAACATATAGCAAAGAGAAGAAACATTATATACCTTTGGAGAAATAGGTTAAGGTGATAATGTAGGCTTAAATATGAGTGGGAAAAGGATGTAATGATAGAAAAAAGTATGAGCAAAAAGGTGCATTATAGGGTCCTAACAAAGAAGAAGGATAAGAGCAGTTATCCAAGACCTCAAGCAGAGGAAGAATACAATGTCCATCACGAAGCGCGTCAAAGGGGCACAAGATATGAAGAGACTACAGGCAGAACTCGCCACTGTGAAGACACAAAAAAAGGAGCACCAAGCTCAAATAGAACCGCTCCAGGAGCGAGCAATGGAAGTCATTGCACGAGAAGAGGAAGCCAAGACATATATGGCACAGACCCATGCAGAGTTTGCAAGGTTGATCAGCAATGAGATTGCAGTACAGGCATTGGAAGCACTCAAGGAGAAGACTGTGCAGGCTCAAACACAAGGAATGGATCTCAAGGAGAAGTTCCAAGCGATCACAAGGGATATCGACAAAGCACACAAAAGTTAGGTGGCTCGGGTTGAGCCATGTGTTAGTGTTGGGGGCATGTTGGAAGAAGGCCAAAGCGGAAAGAAAGGCTATTTTGGGAAGGAAGGCATGCACGAGGAAAGTGACAGCTGGAAGGAAGAGAAGCACACGCGCATGCATGGAAGACCTAACGATGCTAATGTTAGCGTTTTGCAATACATTGTAATGGCTGGTGAGCCATAAATATATAAATATAGATACCTAGGTCTAAGGGAAGAGACCAGAGAGTCTAGAACGAGAGATAGAGGCAGATATAGAGAGTCTATGTTATGAAGGAAAAACTCTCTATGGTCAAGGGTAAACCACAACAGATAGGTATGACTGCAGAAATCAACTCAATTCCAACATATGCTATATAAACTAATGTGCATGATAAGAAAGGGGCCTACCTTGATCCAACGTTTGATGGTGTTCCACCGTTGAGCACTTTGACCCAAAGCTTTATACCTGCAACCAGTTCTAAACAAACAAGCAGAGCAAGTATATAGTGATAATATAAAGGGGTTAGCACATCAGATAGCATAATCCATTAATAAACATTACAAACATGCCCATGGATAATAATGATATATTTGCAAGATACCAATAGGATGGGAAAGGAGTATTTCTATTAATAATTGATCAGCAGAAGTAACAACATTACAGACTTCTGTGTCAGCACAGTTCGAAACCAAGAAACCAAGTTCCTTCCAACTGGGTCTCCACCACTTCAATCCTCCACCAAAGGCAAGCTCAAAGGAAAGAGACAATGAGGTTCTCTCAACAATAGGGAAAGAGCTTGGAGGCTGAACACTATGTTCAGACTTGAGGGACAAAGGGATGCAGACTCAATATGAAGTAATTTCTCTAGAGTAACTTTTCTCTCAAAATTGAATGCTTTCTCCTCTTTTCCATAGCTCGGAATTGCGCTCTTATAGCCTTCAGAATGCAACTGAAGGGCTGAGTCAGAACATTTCCAGTATATGGAAGGCCAAGGATCAAAGGTCTCTTTTCGTGACATGGAAACCCGACTCCATTTTTGTATTTTCTGGCACAAATCCCAATGTACACAGGTTGTAGTGGAGCAGCCTGCATATACGCATCTTATATAGAATATAGGGTGAGTATACGTGGAAAAATGTGTATTTTTGGTTCTGGATTCATCAAAAATGGATGATAAGTCTGCATAGGGAAATGGAAAAAGGCCCTCTATGCAAGATAGCAATGGTGAGGAAAAACTTTCTATAATAGATGCCCCCTAATGTGTGAGATCAAAGGAGTATCTACGATGGCTGAAATACATTATAAATAACCCAGGAGTGGAGTGGTAGAGAACCAGTTGAACGAACTAGATTGCTCATTACATTATGTACTGACTTTGCATACATGGCTGCCAAGAATACAATGCAAATCCATGTGGAAAATATACCAAATAAGTGTTTGTGGCCATGAATAGGCAAATACAAATGCGGTTATATGCCAAAAGTTGTCATAGTCACGAACAAGGCCCAGTGAAACTAGTCTCAAAATCAATCTGAAGATATATGTATACCATGGAGTACAATATGATCTCCCATGATCATTGAAGTCCAATAGGTGTTGGTCCAATGAAAGGGAAGCAACAGCTTAGGAAAGATGTGGCACAGAGTGATGTCTTCAAGTCTTCTACATTATCCGCCAAGGGTGCAAGTCTACATGATGTGAATAAAGGAGTTGAGGTCGAACATAATGAGACATCATTTGATTACTGGTCATTGAGGTATACCATTAACAAATGCAAGACAGCCTACCAATAATGAAAGTAGGTATCAAGGCACCGAGTACATTCCTACAAGTGTGAATAAAGGAGTTGGTGTCGAACACTTGAGGAATCCATTGATCAGGATACATTGATGTATTCCCATCTATCAATGGCGAGAAAATCTGCCACTAATGACTGCAAGCTTCAAGGTACTCATAAAACTCTGGGTCACATATCCGGAATAAATGAGTTGAAGTCAATGGAAAGAGACTCGCTGAAAGGAGAGCATTAAGGCATCTCTCATCAGTCAGCACGAGGAACAAAGCGGGAGCTTCATGATTTGGTGGAGATCAGACAAAGAACATGTTCACGAACCAACAACCATGTGCGTCTTTCACATGTGCCAAATGCAAGCGGTACATGAAAAAGACCCTCTGAATAGTAGCCAATGATGAAAACTGCTGAAAAAGGCAAGGAACCCACCAATAAGGCTAATGGCATCCAAGACACTGCACGAATCCCAAAGTGTGAATATATGTCTTATCGTCGAACACAAGGGAAACCACCCAGTCAATGACCAATGATGAAATGTCGATTGTTGGGTTCAAGGTGACCTACCAATGATGAAAGTAGGGCTAGGGTGCATGATAAGACCATAGTATCATGTGATTCTGAGACAAAGTGACGGTATGGCCGACATGCAAAGTCAAGATTTATGAGGAGTGGCCGACACAGGTTGATAGACTTCCTCTGAACAAGAGTATGAGACATATGGTGGACTCCGGCAAAATAGACCTAATGATATGACTATTAGATGCAAGAGGTATCTATAACTTTCTCTATAGAGACTGGAAAAGTAACCAGTCAGTAGAGAAACTCTGTAACGATATCAACTTCCTAAGGCCATGCTAAACCCAAAATTATGATGACACAAGGACTCAATAATTTTGTGCTATGTTCAAAGGAGACACGATTACTGCCAATTATAATATAGTACTCTCTTCCTGCCCGTCTTTTTTGTTTTTTCATAACAAATGAATGTTATGATACAGAGGAGGAAACGAGTGTCGCAAGTAAGCAAAACTAGTTCTAGCAATGAAACGTACCTATGCTCAATGCAAGGAAATGCATGTGGTAGATGGACACTCGGGGTGATGTTCCCTCTAGGGTATAGGGTGTCAAATTGTGAAGGATATAAACAAGGCTCTACTTGGTTGAGGATGCAAAAACTGCTTAGGCAACGGTTTATAGCGCAAAGCGAGAACCAGCTAAATTCTCAATACTGCAAGCGAGGGCATGAGATGCAATCACAACTTAACACCAAAAAATATCCTTTTTTATGTCTTTTAGTCTACTTGGTGTGAAAAAGGGGTAAACTTGTGCCAAATAGACATCCTTTCAAATCCAATTTACGAGTGTGAAAAAGACAAGTTCACTCGACAATCTTTTATATTTTTGATAACGAGTTGGAAAAGAGATTAATTAAGATTCATGACCTTTCAAATCCAATTTAACGAGTGTGAAAGGGAAAAATCACTCGGCAATCTTTTCGGTTTTTTAGACGAGTCAGAAAAGAGCTTAACTAAGACTCATTTTTGGGATTCTACAGGGAATAGGGCCGCATGTTCATGAATGAGGAATGAGGCTCATCATAAAGTCATGTATCGAATTATAATGGACTCCCGGTCCTAAGGAAAAACTCAGCATGGGCACCAAATGACAAAGAGGATCTAACTAGGGTGCCCATGTTTGGTAAGTCTCTACCATTCATTAGCGATACTACTTATAGCAGATGGAAGGTTTTGTGTCTCAATAAATGGGTTTGTACCTAAGGCGTAAAAAGTGGTAGTTGAAGGATAATGCAAAAATACACGATGGAGTAGATACCTATCCTATATTCTAGGTTATGAAAATACCTTCCCAAGGTGATGAACGGCCAATCATGACGTCGAAATCCACAAGAAAACTGAGTCAAAACTACAAAATCCAGCTCAAAACCACTCTTGAATTAGTCCATTAGGTGAAAAATAGCATGAAACTATATAAAGTGGGTAAAAATAGCTTATAAATAGTAATAAAATCAAAAATTATTGTATCATTTTGATTTTTACCCAAATAGTGCAATTTGGACCAAAATACCTCCAAGATTCAAACGGCGATTGCGGGAGCATTAGGCAAAAAAATCACGAACTGTCTGGATCAGGTAACTCTTCATCTCATCCTCTTCAAATTTAGTGGATTACATTTTTGAATTAGGTTCCAAGTTTTTGGTTTTTGAGGGCGTAAATTAGGATTTTAGATATATGTGAGTTTCCTTGTTTAGGTCACATATAAAACTAGGTATACGCTCATGTGTAAACCACAAGGAGCATGTATTAATCCCTACACACGATTATGTGCAAATAAAGCCGCGTATAGGTACGCAAATGGCCAAAAAAGGGGGGTTCTAACTCAAAAATTGATTTGTTTTTTGCAGGATGGTCTTGGAATGGACAGAGTGAGAGCATGAGAAGGTAGATGCAACTGTGGATCGAGATCCGGTGGCTCAAGAGGCACTAAAAGTATGTGGCTTATACAAATTTTGGGCTCTCAAAAGAATGAGGGCCCAAGTGAGGTTGCTGGAAATGTTGGTGGGTTATTGGGACCCTAATAGTGAGAGATTTTGACGCAACCGCACCCTCAGGTACGCTTCTCACACAGGACCTTCTCTTCCCTTGGCCAGAAGAACTGAAATTCTCTTCAAATCCCTTATTGGGACTTCTCCGTACCCACAGAGTTCTCTTAAACAGAATCCCCTTTTAAATCAGGAAATCGGACTTCGTGAAATCGCGAGTCCTATGGTCACGAATTCGGGTCCCTTGAATCCCCGAAACCCAATGTGGGTCCAATGCAATGTCTTTCCACACCTATCGAGACCTCATCTGTCGGGAAATCGGCACTTAAGAGATCGTGATCCACTCCCCTCACGGATCCCCGAATCCCAATGTCTCAATCAACGCTGACCTTATCCTACCTTATCGAGACTTTGGCTCTATCGTGATTTCACTACTCACGATATTGAGCGGTTTTGGTTTACCGACTCCCGATACCCGATGCTCTGCATCCACACATGTATATTTACTGTCAACACTCGCACTCCATCGGCAATTCGGAGTTCATGAGATCACGAATCCAAAAGCTATGAGTATCGGGACTTGTCTTTTCCCGAACCCCGATCTGCGATCATTCGGTGTGGTGCAACACCTGTCCACCACTCTGATCTTGGTGGTCCCCACTCCTGTGGAAAATCGGGAAATCATGTATCGTGATATCACGATTCCCGTTACACTAGTTCACGGAACTCTCCAAGTCCCGAACCCCGATATGGGTAACACCTGTCCTCCACTGTAACGCTATGATTGTGGGGCTGTCACGTTTTGGAGTTTCGCGACTCCTCCTGCAATGATTTTCTCGTCACCAAGAATCTCGATATGTCGATCCCCGATGCATGTGAGAGCTTACTCCTCCACGTCACCACTTCCTTGTCGCCCTATCGGGTATAGCAAAATCGCAATTCCTGATGCAAGGATTTCTTCACTCTCCAAATTCACGATGAGCTAAACCCCGACTCCTTTGGATCCTCTGACACGTGTCCTGCCCTGAGATCAATGGCTAGGATCTCCTTCGGGTTTTCGAAACCCACAAGGTCTTGATTCTCTTGCCCATCAAAATCCCGATGGATCCAATATCCCGATGCCTTCGTGGAACTTCTCCTCTATGCACTAAAGCTTAACCCTGGAGCAACTTTTACTAGATCTGATGGCTGTCGGTCTTTCGTGAATCTCCCCTACGAATTCTGACCGCTGATTTTCTTTCCCCCTTGGGGATTTCTTGGCACGAAAATCTTCCGTGTAACCTTTCAATAATTATGAAGGCCTTTTCTCCTCCTGAGCTTTCTTCAGCTTCTCAGTCTTCTTAGAAATAAGAACCCTTTGCTCGCACTCCTTGCAGCAATCCTGCGAACGCTTCAGCTGTTTGAGCTTCCTTTGACTCTGCGCACGCCTGCGGCAGCAGTCCTCTAAATCTTTCTTCTCAGATTCACGACCGAGACTTCCTCTTCAGCCTGCACACTCCTTGCACAGCTTCAGCAACCCACTTTCACTTCTGGGTGAATAAGAACAAGAGTTAAACTACCTGAGCCTCCATCAATGCACTCCTTGCGGATGGTTTCGACTGCACACCTTGCAGGAAATCCTTGCTCAGATAGAGAAACAATTGAAACTCATTCCATCTCCCCTTCAGACTTCAGTTTGAAACATGAAATCACATGCACAGCATCTCAAAGCAAATACATAACAGAAAACAAACATTCATAAGCATATCCACGTCAATACACAGAGAACAACACAAACCATGGACTTGAATCAAAGCTTTCTTCTATTAATTCAAATGTCTATACATGGGTGTTCTTCACACAGCTCTCTGCTTTCTCTTCTTCCTGAATGTTCTATCTATCCCTGAATTCTACTGGCTCTCTCTAATGTTACAATCATACAATGAGGGTGTCTATATCCGTTTTCCCTCCTTCCATCTAAAACTGTCTAATCTGGAAATAAACCCTATCTACCTGCATTAACTAGATTAAATTCCTCCTATCTACTAAGGATGAGAGCGTGTCTCTCAAGGTCCAATACAATATACAAAATGCGCTCCTTCATAAATGGTTCATTGAAGGTTTGGCGCATCATTTCCCAAAAGTTTTCAAAGCAATATGTCATGTGTTGAAAAACACATGCACTGGCTCCATGCTTGCTTTGGTAATTGTGATGCTCTTGCATCATACTCCCTTGCTTGAAAGATTTCATGGGCTCCTGTCCATGAGCTCCTACATGGTCTTTCCATGATTTTTAATCTCCGCTTCAGTCTCCCAGTTGGCATCTTCCATCGGATGGCCCTTCCATTTGACCAGATACTCAAAGTATTGCTTCCGCCTGGTCTTTTTACTCACCTTCTTATCGAGTATATGCTCCATCTGTGGCTTCTCTGCAATCGGCATCTACTTTTGCCACTGGACCTTTGGCTGCTCACCACTTGTTCCTGTTTCCTCAGCTTTGTATGGATACAAATCTGAGACATTGAATATCGGAGATATTCCGATCCCATCGGGTAACTCAATCTCATAAGCGTTTTCTCCGAATTTCTTCAGGACCCTGCATGGCCCAATTTTCTTCATTTTTAACTTGTTGTATGTTCCTCTTGGGAACCTTTCCTTCCTCAGATGTGCCAGAACTAGATCACCAACTTCGAACTGAAGTTGTCTCTTCCACTGATAGGCTCTGCGCTTATATTCTTGATTTGATTTCATCAGTCGCTCCTTCACCTGGCCGTGAATTTCTTTCATTGTCTCAGCAAATTATTCTGCACTAGCACTGCTAGTAGCAGTCTGCTCTGAATCCCTCAATTCAGAAACTCCTCTCGGCTGCGTGCCATATATAATCTGAAATGGACTTTTGCCTGTGCTCCTGTTCACTGAGTCATTGTATGCAAACTCTGCCTGTGGCAACACATTGTCCCAACTGTTGTGGTGCTCTGTCACCAAGCTTCTTAGTAAGTCTCTCAGACTTCTATTTACCACCTCTGTTTGCCCATTCGTCTGAGGATGATAGGCAGAACTAAACATCAAGTTAGTCCCCATCTTCTTCCAGAGCGTCTTCCAGAAATGTCCAATGAATTTCGTATCCCTGTATGAAACTATACTTCTGGGTAACCCGTGAAGTCTAATGACCTCCTTGAAAAACAGATTTGCGATATGAGTCGCATCGTTGGTCTTCTAACATGGGATAAAATGTGCCATTTTTGAAAACCTGTCCATGACCACAAAGATAGAATCGACGCCTCTTTGTGTCCTCGGCAACCCCAATACAAAATCCATGTTGATCGCCTCCCATGGCCTCTCTGGTATGGGCAATGGCTGATAAAAACCTACATTCTGCTTTCTCCCCTTCGAATGCTGGCAAATTCTACATCTGTTGACAAACCTCTTGACTTCTGACCGCATCCCTAGCTAAAAGTATGCTTCGCTCAGCTTTGCAAATGTCTTAACATGACCGAAGTGTCCGTCCAATCCTCTGATGTGCTTCTCCTTTAACAGATTCTCCCTCATGGAGCAATTCGGAATACACAGTTGATTGCCTTTAAATAGAAATCCTTTCTGGATCATGTATTCGGCCCATTTGCTACGATCTCTGAGAACTGGATTCTTAGCTGCTTCATACGCTTCCTTAAAATCCTGATCCTCTGCATACATGTCTCTGAGGTCATCAAAGCCTAACATTTTGACTCGGAACTCCTGCAGCAGCAAACATTTCCTGCTCAAAGCATCAGCCACTTTGTTAGCAGTACCAGAAATATGTTTTATCACAAAAGTGAAATTCTGCATGTATTCTACCCATTTAACATGCCTCTGATTCAACTTTTCCTGTTGAGTCACAAATTGTAATGTATGGTTATCACTATATAAAACAAATTCCTTTGGAATCAAATAGTGCCTCCATTTTTTCAATGCCTAGATGATGGCATAGAATTCCTTATCATACGTGGAATACTTTTCCTTTGCTTCATTCAGCTTCTCGCTGAAATATGCAATTGGTCTGTCCTCCTGGCTCAAGACCGCTCCTATGGAAAATCCACTCGCATCACATTTTACTTGGAACACCTTCCTAAANTTATCACAAAAGTGAAATTCTGCATGTATTCTACCCATTTAACATGCCTCTGATTCAACTTTTCCTGTTGAGTCACAAATTGTAATGTATGGTTATCACTATATAAAACAAATTCCTTTGGAATCAAATAGTGCCTCCATTTTTTCAATGCCTAGATGATGGCATAGAATTCCTTATCATACGTGGAATACTTTTCCTTTGCTTCATTCAGCTTCTCGCTGAAATATGCAATTGGTCTGTCCTCCTGGCTCAAGACCGCTCCTATGGAAAATCCACTCGCATCACATTTTACTTGGAACACCTTCCTAAAATCCGGCAACACCAAAACCGGTTGTTTCGTGATCTTCTGTTTCAACAGGTTGAAACTCTTCTCTGCCTCTTCATTCCAATGAAAATATTTATGTCTTTTCTTGACTGTGTCCATTATCGTTGTGCTAATCCCACTGAAATTTCTGATGAACTTCCTGTAGAAACTAGCCAGTCCATGAAAACTTCTCACCTAAAAAACATTTCTTGGTGATGGCCAATTTTTAATTACCTCCACCTTACCTGGATCCATCTTTAATTCATTCGTCGATATGACAAATCCCAAGTAAATGATTTATGTCTTCATAAATGAATATTTCCTCATGTTGATCAACAGGTTCTCCTGTTGTAGCTTCTTCATTACTGCAGCTAAATGCTTCATATGTTCTGCTTTTGTTTTACTGAAAATCAATATGTCATCCAGATAAACAATGACAAATTTCCCGATGAATTCCCTCAGGACTTCATTCATCAACCTCATGAAGATACTCGGCGCATTCGTCAAGCCAAACGGCATGACTAGCAATTCGTACAACCCTTCGTTGGTTTTGAAGGCTGTCTTCCACTCATCACCTTCCCTCATGCGAATCTGATGGTATCCGCTTTTCAAATCAACCTTTGAAAAAAAATTGGCTCCACTTAAACAGTCCATCAAGTCGTCCATCTGTGGCAATGGAAACATGTACCTGATGGTTATCTTGTTAATGGCTCTGGAATCGGTGCACATTCTCCAACCTCCATCTTTCTTTGGACTCAATACCATTGGAACGGCACATGGGCTTAAACTTTCCCTGACCAGCCCTTTATCTAACAGTTCCTGTACCTGCCTTTTAACCTCTTCGTTCTCCTACGGCGTCAACCTGTACACGGATTTATTCGGCAAACTAGCTCCTGGTATGAGGTCTATATGGTGACTTACGCTCCTCATCAGCGGCAACGAATGAGGTAATTCGTCTACCACAATGTCAACGAACTCTTCCAGCAGTTCCTGAATTTCTTCCGAAAAATCATCCACTCTTGTGCTGGTCAAAACTATTTTGGGTTTCCTGACCACAAAGAATTGTGGATCTTCCTTCTTCTTTACTTCCGTAAGAAGTTCCTTCCCACTCGTGAGAAGTACAGTATTTCTCGTTTCTGGTTTTACTTCTTTATCTTTAATTGGAAGTAACATATGTGTTCTTCCAATCTTCTCCAAAGTATATGTATTCATCTTCCCATCATGAACTACGTTCCTGTCATATTGCCATGGTTTGCCCAGCAATAAATGACATACATCCATAGGGATAACATCACAGAGTATTTTATCGTTGTACCCTCCAATTTTAAATTCAACTAAACACTGTTTAGTGACACTTACCTAATGTCCCTTCTGTAGCCATGAAACTTTATATGGACTCGGATGATCAATCATCTCCAGCTCAAGTTTCTCCACCATCTCAGTTGAAACGAGATTATCTGTGCTACCGCTGTCCACGATAACCTTGCACACCCTATCTTTGGTCTTGCATGCAGTTCTGAAAAGTTTGTTTCTTTGAGTTGTGTCCTCCACCTCCTTCTCAGGTGTTAAGAGAACTTTACGCATCATCAATGACCTTTCGTCTTCTGCGTCTTCTACTTCAGCATCTTACCTCTGTGCCTCGACGATGTGAGCTTCTCCTCCATCCTTCTTCTTATCTGGACAGTCAAATGACTTGTGTCCATTCTTTCCACACATGAAGCATGTGATGACTCCACCTCTGCCTCTTCCTCTACCTCTGGTACGAGGAAATGTGTTATTATCACCGTATCCTCCGCCCTGGTCTGTATGTTGCCCTTGTTGTTCAGCGTGCTGGCCTCGCTGTGAACTTCCACCTCTTTCTGTTCTAGTCTGAGGCTTCTTCCAGTCATCCTTGGATTTATGGAACCTATCTTGGCCAACTGACTTACCTTTGGGCTGGCTCCTACCTCGGCCTCGTTGTCCTGGCTTACGGCTCAGCTTCTCTTCATCTTTCAACGTCATTTGATATGCATCCTCCATCGTTCGGATGGTTTTCATACTCATCTCATCCTGGATATCGTATCTCAAGCCATTCATATACCTAGCAACTTTTTCATCATCGCTCTCCCGATGACCTGCTCTGATATTTAGCTTGTAGAATTCCTCAGTATACTCCTTCACTGTCATCAGCTTCTGTCTCAGGTTCTGCATTCTCCTGAACAGTGTGATTTGATAATCCCTTGGGATGAACTTTGCCTTCATCTTTGCAATCATTCGATCCCAGCTTTTAATCTTTTGCTTGCCTTTGCAGTGTCTATATGCTTGAAGCTCGTCCCACCATAATGTTGCATGTCCCTTCAATCTTGTGACAGCATGCCTAACCTTCTTATCTTCTTCGATATCTTCATAATCGAAATAGGTGTCAAGAGCTCTAATCCAGTCTAGAAGCTCTTCTGTATCCAGATTCCCTTCATAAGTTGGAATGTCCATCTTTGTTTTCAAACTCATCCGGGCGATAGCCTTAATTAATTGCTCATTTGCAACATCTTCGGCTGCAACTTCTTCTTGTTGTTCGGCTTCAACTTCGCCTTCGGAGTCACTTAGATCTCCAGCACTGGTTGTGCGTCTCTGCGCTGCCTCCATATCTTCTAGTCTCGCTCGGAGATCACGTATCTGTCTCTCCATTTCTAGATTCTGTGCTTGTCTCCCTCTTCTTCTCTGGTTCTCCCTATCCTCTGGATTGGGTGATTGTCTTTCTCTCCTCGGCAACATGGTGAAATTTTATTTTCTTCTCTGCTACAGAAAGCAAAGAAATTTTCTTGCTCTGATACCACTCTGACGCAACCGCACCCTCAGGTACGCTGCTCACACAGGACCTTCTCTTCCCTTAGCCTGAAGAACTGAAATGCTCTTCAACTCCCTTATCGGGACTTCTCTGTACCCACAGAGTTCTCTTAAACAGAATCCCCTTTTAAACTGGGAAATCGAACTTCGCGAAATCGTGAGTCCTATGGTCACGAATTTGGGTCCCTTGAATCCCCGAAACATCCCCGAAACTCGATGTGGGTCCAATGCAATGTCTTTCCACTCCTATCGTGACCTCATCCATTGGGAAATTGGCACTTACGAGATCGTGATCCACTCCCCTCACGGATCCCCAACTCCCGATGTCTCAGTCAACGTTGACCTTATCCTACCTTATCAGGACTTTGGCTCTATCGCGATTTCACTACTCGCGATATCGAGTGGTTTTGGTTATCGACTACCGATACCCGATGCTCTGCATCCACACGTGTATATTGACTGTCAACACTCGCACTCCATCGTTGATTCGGAGTTCGCGAGATCGTGAATCCAAAAGCTATGAGTACCGGGACTTGTCTTTTCCCGAACCCCGATCTGCGATCATTCGGTGTGGTGCGACACCTGTCCACCACTCTGATCCTGGTGGTCCCCACTTCTGTGGAAAATCGAGAAATTGCGTATCGTGATATAGTGATTCTCCAAGTCCCGAACCTCGATATGGGTAACACCTGTCCTCCATTGTAACGCTATGACTGTGGCACCATCGCGTTTTGGATTTTCGCGACTCCTCCTACGATGATTTTCTCATGACCGAGAATCTCGATATGTCGATCCCCGATGCACGTGAGAGCTTACTCCTCCACGTCACCACTTCCTCGTCGCCCTATCGGGTATCGCAAAATTGCGATTTCTGATGCAACGATTTCTTCACTCCCGGAATTCACGATGAGATGAACCCCGACTTCTTTGGATCCTCTGACACGTGTCCTGCCCTGAGATCAATGGCTAGGATCTCCTTCGGGTTTTCAAAACCCACAAGGTCTCAATTCTCTTGCCTATCAAAATCCTGATGGCTCCAATATCCCAATGCCTTCGCGAAACTTCTCCTCTATGCACTAAAGCTTAACCCTGGAGCAACTTTTACTAGATCTAATGGTTGTCAATCTTTCGTGAATCTCCCCTATGAATTCAGACCGCTGATTTTCTTTCCCCCTTGGGGATTTCTTGGCACGAAGATCTCTTGTGCAACCTTTCAATAATTATGAAGGCCTTTGCTCCTCCTAAGCTTTCTTCAGCTTCTCAGTCTTCTTAGAAATAAGAACCCTTTGCTCGCACTCCTTGCGGCAATCCTACGAACGCTTCAGATGTTCGAGCTTCCTTTGACTCTGCACACGCCTGCGGCTGCAGTCCTCTAAAGCTTTCTTCTCAGATTCATGACCGAGACTCCCTCTTCAGCCTGCGCACTCCTTGCACGGCTTCAGCAACCCACTTTCACTTCTGGGTGAATAAGAACAAGAGTTAAACTACCTGAGCCTCCATCAACGCACTCCTTGCGGATGGTTTCGACTGCACACCTTGCAGGAAATCCTTGCTCAGATAGAAAAACAATTGAAACTCATTCCATCTCCCCTTCAGACTTCAGTTTGAAACATGAAATCACATGCACAGCATCTCAAAGCAAATACATAACAGAAAACAAACATTCATAAGCATATCCACGTCAATACACAGAGAACAACACAAACCATGGACTTGAATCAAAGCTTTCTTCTATTAATTCAAATGTTTGTACATGGGTGTTCTTCACATAGCTCTCTGCTTGCTCTTCTTCCTGAATGTTCTATATATCCCTGAATTCTACTGGCTCTCTCTAATGTTACAATCATACAATGAGGGTGTCTATATCCATTTTCCCTCCTTCCATCTAAAACTGTCTAATCTGGAAATAAACCCTATCTACCTGCATTAACTAGATTAAATGCCTCCTATCTACTAAGGACGAGAGTGTGTCGCTCAAGGTCCAATACAATATACAAAAGGTGCTCCTTCATAAATGGTTCATTGAAGGTTTGGCGCATCATTTCCCAAAAGTTTTCAAAGCAATATGTCATGTGTTGAAAAACACATGCGCTGGCTCCACGCTCACTTTGGTAATTGCGATGCTCCTGCATCAGATTTATCCTTGATGGACAACCATTGAGGATCGAAGTAGAGGACATCTACTTCTTGACTATTCTATCACGCCGAGGAGAGGTTTTAAACCTCAAGTCCCGCGGAGCAAGGAGTGGGATGAATATCGAGGAGTATATCGATGCCCACTGTGTAGCAAGGACTCCCAAGGTGGGAAGCCAAGTCCCTATCCGGGCAATAAATAACCTCATTCTAAAGATCATTGTTCTCATGCTTACCAGGATCATAGGTTCAACCTCATTGCATCAATCATCGAGACTGCTTATGTTTTACGCAGTAGAGTGTGCTAGGCCCACTCTCTATGACTGGTGTACCTCATTGTTGACCAATATGAAAGGTCAGTTAACATAGTGAAAATAGGGGGGTAAGCAAAACTTTGGGTTTGCCTCTACTCTTTGCAGCTTCTTTTTCGAGCGGGTTCTACGTCTGGGACCTGGAGTGGAGATCCTTCCTAGAGTACCATGTGATCTAGCCATGGCACGGTGGATTGAGGTCATGAGACGGCAGGGGGGAGGTAGGGTGTTGACGCCCTACAACGATGATTTTTTCTTCTGGTGGCGGAGACAAGTCATTGCTCTGGATGACTATCCCTATGCGGGGATCGATTTCAGAGGATATCCATATATGCCACTTCCACCAGGGGCCACCTACGGTGACATAGGTAAAAAGTTTTTACATATTTCATTTTTTTGTATTTTTGTATTTAACGAACAAAAATATTTTTGGATGGTGTTTAAATATTAACTAGATACTTGTGTAATTGCAGATGTGGGTCCGCGACGGCTAGAGGGATTTCTTCGACATGGATGGAGGAACCGGGGAGATGAGGTGGTGGGAGGAGAAGCGGAGAGAGTCCTATAAAACATGCAGGGCAACCTGTCCCGTTTGTCACAGAGGATTCCTATGGTTCAGGTAGAGGATCTACCTGAAGCCATGCAGCGACAGGTGGTTGGTGTACCTAGAGCATGGGTACGACTCTTCCGACGTCTCGCAAATGTAGTGGTTTGCTACGATGACACACATTTGGCGCCACAGGCGTAGATGTCGTGGGATATGTATATCGGTTGTATATGTATATTGAGGTTTTTAGCCCCAATTTTGTAATATAAACACCATATTTTGAAATATATAAAAAGGGATCTTCGGCTTTACTTATATCTTACAATGTGTACATCGATTTAATAGTTTTCTTTGCTTTATTAATGTGACAAATGCCAATCTAAAATGTAATTAGTGTAGGCATCGGATACATGATTAGAACTCTTAGGAATGTGATAATATGTAATAAAATCAAATTGTCATTCTAAAAGATGTACCTGTAGGAATCGATGGAGTAAAGCAGGATCATGCACACAGTAACGGCCATTCAACTAACATACTACTAACTAGGAATCCAAGTGAACTTCTAAAGAGAGAATACCATGCAATATAGAATTGCGCAAAAGTTCTATGATGGCACTATATTCGACCACATTATTCATGGATGGCCCTAGGCATACGCCACCTGAAGACACCAGCAGACCCTCAGGTGAGTAAACCACCCAAGCGGCGGAAGCCAAGTTCTGTGTATGACAACTGGATCTGTCTGCGAATCCTAGGTAGACCGAAGACTCCGTTGACATCTGCCAACAAAAGTGAAAAATCGATAAGCAAGACAAAGACAACAGAAAAGGGAAAAAGAGATGTATATACACTAAATTTACATTAGTATACAAAGAGTTCCACCCAAGCCTAGGGCTCAACCATAGTACCTTTTCAAGTAGAGCCCATTTCTGGGCTTGGCCAATTTATTCCCTTCATAATCTTCTAACTCGTAGGCTCCTTTTTCTAGAACACGTCGCACGATGTAAGGATCATGCCACATGGGTTTAAACTTGCCTGCCCCTAGTGGTTATTTGGCTTGGTCATACAAGAGGACCAAGTCACCCTCAACATACAATCAGGGACAGACATACTTTTCATATTGAACCTTGACACATTTCTTATTTTCCTCGATAGTCATAAAGGTGTCCCGACGCTGCTCGTCAAGACTCTCTAGGTGCACAAGGCGTCGCTCTAAATCTGAAGTGTCATGTAGGAGCTTGACTGCCAACTTGAGAGAAGGCATTCCACATTCAATAGGAAGGATCGACTCCACACCGTACACTAACTGGAAAGGGGGAAAACCAGTGGCAGTCTTAACTGAGGTTCGGTATGCCCAAAGCGCAGGATATAGCATGATGTGTCAATTGGAATTACTCTGACTAACAGTGTTTTGCAAAATGGTCTTGAGAGACTTGTTGATGGCCTCTACTTGCCCATTTTCCTGGGTGTAATAACTATATGAATGACCATGTCTAAACCCCAGTTTAGATGTTAGTTCTGCCATCATTTCATTCTGAAAGTGACTTCCATGATCAGTGACAATCTCACTCGGGATACCGAACCGGGCGATAATTTGGTTGAACACGAAGAAGGTTGTAGTCTTCCCATCAGATTTTATGGTACGCATGGCCTCAGCCCACTTAGTAAAGTAGTTGACGGCCACGATAATGTGTTGATGCCCCCCAGCCAAAGTTGGGTTGCAATCCATGAAATCTACCCCCACTTGGTGAAGGGACCAACGGTAATGACTAGGTGAATAGGGGTTGTGTGCGAGCACATTTTCCGAGTGAACACCTGGTAGGGCTGACACTTCTTAACCACTTGGATACAATCTCTAAAGAGAGTAGGCCAGAAATAACCGGCTTGCGGGATTTTTTGGGTTGTCGCAAGCCCAGATAGGTGACCACCACAAGCCCCTTTGTGGCAATCGTTTAGGATTGACTTGGCTTTCTCGTGAGTTAAGCAACGATGCAAGATATTATCTATTGCTCAATGATACAAAGTTTTGTCGATGATGGTAAACTTTTTGGCTTCGTATCTAACACGTCGTCGATCATCTCACAAGAGATGTTAAGCAAACTTCAACGTTTGAAGATATAAAACAATGTCTCCATACCAGGGGTCAGTCGATGAGACAAAGAAAATGTATTCTTCGACAAATGAATCAACACGGGTAACATCCTCGTCTAATTGTGGAAAATTGGATATTAACTCTGCAAAAACTAGTGATTTCTTAGACTTGGCCGAAGCAAAGTCGAGGTCTAACTCTTGTAAGATGACAATTCATTTATTATATTCCCCCCCTATGATACGCTTGGTAAGGACGTATTGAAACGGATTGACATCAGCAACCACAGTAGTCTTGCAAATCAATATATAGTGATGTAAACGTTGGACTGCGTGAATGAAAACCAAAGCTAGATTTTCAACGTGAGAGTAATTAAGCTCAAGACCAACTAAATTTCGACTAAGATAGTAGATGACTTTCTCATGGAGCTCATCATCCACCTAAACTAGAACCATACCAATCATCTCTTCAGACGCAGAAATATACAACAAGTAATCTCTACTGTAATCAGGGGATTTCAGCAGAGGGGTCAATACCAAGGCTTTCTTCAAAGCGTCGAAAGACTCATGGGCTCGCTCATCCCAGATAAAAGGGGTGTCCTTCTTCAAAAGGTGCATGAAACCCTTAGTGATATTGGCATAATTCACTATGAACCGACGTAGAAATTTAGCTCTCCCCTCTAAACCTTGAAGTTGTCTAATCGTGTGTGGGGGAGGCAACTGAAGTATTGCCTCAACCTTAAAAGGATCTACCATGATCCTGGTCTCGAAAACTAAAAATCCTAAGAGATGACTCGACTTAACGCAAAAGATGCATTTGTGAGGGTTTAAACAGATTCTATAATAATGGCATCTTTCAAAAACTATCTGAAGGTGTATAACATGATCCACTCTCTTGCAAGAGTGAGTAGCAAGATCATCAAGGTAGGATTCAACTATGTGCTTGAGATCGTGAAAAGTGAATCATGCCGCATTGGAAGGTTGCTCCAGCATTTTTAAGGCCAAAAGGTATTTTTCCGTATGCAAAAGTATGTCAAGGACATACAAATGTCATTTTGTGTTGGTCCTCAGGTTTGATTTGGATTTGGTTATACCCTGAAAAATCTGTCCATAAAAGAAAATATCTCACTTCCTGCACACTCATCGAGAATATGATCAATGAAAGGCATGGGGAAGTTATCTTTAGGACAAGCCTTGTTCAGGTCACGAAATTCCATACACACACGGATGGTTCCTTGTTTTTTATTCATAGGAACGAGGTCGAATACCCATTCAATCAAGGGAACCGGGTAGATGAAGCCATCATTAAGTAGCTTCTTCACCTCTGCCTTAATAGTAGGGGCCTTCCTAGGATTTATAGCTCTAAGACACTATCGAACAGGTTTAGCATCTGGATAAGTTATAATCTCATGTTCGACAATATGAGGGTTGATCCCTGGCATCTCTTCATATGACCAAGCGAATACATCTCAAAATTCTTTGAAGAGTTCAGTGTAGATCAGAATTTCTTTTGGTGAACAATCCGCACCTATATTTACGTTCTCAATATTGCCAGGGGTACAAGAGATATCGATCGAGACGGTAGGAGAAATACTCGTCATATTTCCTTCGGCATAAATGTCGTGCATATCAGTGGAGCTATGGCGTGACCGACTACCTCACTCAAGGTAGACCGAAAGTCATCTTGCTTGATTCTTTCAAGACTTGGAAGAAAATAAGATCAATGATGCATATCATCCCAAGGTCTTTCGGAACCATTCATGGCTTCGAGGATGGCTTCATCTGGAGGCAAAGTCTCATCTAAGAAATCATGTGAACAAGAAAATGAGGTAGACCATACAGGCCTACAAACAAGATCCTCCTTGTCTGTTTATGAGGTAACAGGATTAGGATTAGCGAAAGAGTTAAGAACAGCTTGATACGGAATTTCCGCTATCGATAGTGGCATAGCCATGCCAGCATGCGACTGACCTTCACTCGACGAAGTCGGAGAAGGTAGGGCCCATGGATCACTAAGATAGGAAGTGCGGAAAGGAATGGACCTCCTTGTTAAAGCAGGCCTACTAGACATGGCGTAAACATGGTGAATCGGTGTCGAGAAGTCAAAGGTACCCATGAGGGAAGAATACATTCTGACACCGATATTCTCAGTTGTCGGCTAAGAATTGTCGATCACAAGGATCATCGGTCCAACAAATGCATTAGGACTAGAGTACGCAAAGGATAATTGTTCGATAGTCACGATCTCCCCTTAATGAGGAAAACAAAGTGTACGAAAGACAGATGATATGACAACGACCATAGCATAGGTGCAATTGCGACCTAGTAACAGGTTATAATCAAGAGGTGCATCAACTACCTCCACCTCTACCATCTTCCCACCTAACTGGACCAGAAAGGCAGGGAGAATACCGTGAGGGTAGAAGGAATGACTGTCAAATGCAGTCAACATGTTCGACGACTTGGAAAGGGTCGGAGAACCGAGATCTTTCCAACAGACCAGGGAAATCACGCAGGTGGCAACACCTTCATAACCGACCACTCATTTGATAGTATACTTGGAATACTCCACGTGGATTTGGAAAGCCACATGGTAGGGTAAGTGAGGCTTCACATCCGTGACATCAAACTTGATAACTTTTGAGCCACTAGATTCTAGGTCTCCTAAGGCAGAGAGTAAGGCATCCCTCTATGATGGACACGTCTGGAGTACCTCCAAAGCCAACATCGCACGAGGGCTTTGGCCTAGATCCTCAACAATAGAGTAGTTCTGGGCAGCTCTATCATTAGGTTTGTGAATAGAGCACTTGAGTAATCCTTTCGGAATACAAGGTGGTGGCTTTGGTTTCTCAATCCGTAGGTTCGTCTCTGGAGGGGGAGGAGAAGCTTCTAGACCAGTACTAGCTTTTGAAGAGCTATAATCTTGAGAACGGGTGGCTATATAGATTTCTGCGTCGACCATATTGATACAAACATGGTCACCATCTTGCGATGGTGGGTTTTGACTTCCACCATGCACATTTTCGGCGTTCTAAGAGCTCAAGGCCAAGTGTTGGTTGTGTGGGAATGGATTTGTCAACACAGCGGGCGGTAGATTTAAAAGCCTCGCAACCTCCGCGAGTTTGGGGCATAAATGTGTAAGGTGGCCATTGGTACAAATTTTAAAAGGGAACTTCACCTTACGTTTCTCTTTCTTGCCCTCTCCAGCATTATCATTTTGCTTCCCATTATTATCTTGTTCCTTGAGTTTATTACCATTTTTTCCACCCTTACAATTATTTCGACCTTTCCTTTTATTCCCATCTGGGTGTTGGTCACCATTTGGTTTTTTCGATGATTGCACGGAATGTACATTCGTCGACTCGGTGGGTTTGGAGGATCCAGATGAAGTTGGTCCTCCAGCAGACTTCGTTGTCGAGTCTGCAGACTTTACATTGGCGGACCCTACAATGCCATCAGCATGAGGTCTGAGTTTTTTCCTAGGATCGTAATTTGACCGCGGTGCTTTTGGAAGAAGGTGATATAACATCCCAAACTGAGCATATATTAAATCTAACTGCTGGTATCTAAAGATAGCTTCTTCCTCATTGGAGACCCCGGAAGTAGTAACGTCCTTCAACATCCATACGATGCCCATGACATAAAGTGTTTATCTGAGAAGAATCAAGAGCATTTGAGACATTCAGAGTGGCCCACAACTAAACCGATAGTCCTACATTCAACCCAGGAATGTTCAAAGTGGCCATCAAGGGGGCACCAATGTTTCCAAAGAATGGAAAAGCACAAGGATCCCCTTGGGAAGGGGTCTCTTGGTTGGTATCCTCAAGAAATTTGGACATGACTTTCTTATGCACAGGTTCATCTCTTGTAAGATTTTTCATGTCTATAAAAGTCTCATGCACTGACTTTGGCGAACTAGTGGTATAAAAACCCATGCCTTCTAGGAGGTGGATCCACTCTTTCAAGAGAAATACCAAGGGTTTGTCTCGACCAACGGATCAGTTGGTCAACCACCTTGAATCAACGATCCAAAAGCGGTGATTATGACACAACATAAGGCCAACTGTACAAAGCATCACTCCACTAAAAATTCCTAAGAAAAACATCTCAAGAAAACAACTTTTTCAAATTTTCAACCCAAGTGGATAAGGTCCTAAGTCCAAAGCAATGAAAAGGTGGAAAGGGACCTTCCGGATGAAGGCACGGGTTGATTAAGTCTCATGGAATAATGAACGAAGAAGTGATAAGTAGTTATACAAACCTCCATTGACCAGCCTTATATGGTGCAAGCACCCACACTTCATGGGGCACTCTCTAGCAGTACTGAAAAGTGTGATACAAAATCTACCCCAAGTACCATGAGAAACCCCTATAGTCACCTCTGAGATCCCTAGGAAAACAAACTAAGGTCACCAACTCGTAGTCAGCATCCGGGGGTACAGTCGACAGTTAGTACTGGACATATGGGTAGGGTAACTAATCTTGAAGATATTCCAGAGGACTATCTTAAAAAGGGTCGATGTCACTTCAAAAAATCTCAAACTAGGTACGAAGCTTTGATAGGACTGACACAAAGAGGGCCAATGTCACTTCAGGAAAAAATCGACCATGTTCAAAATTCATAGAGGACCAATTCCATATGAGTCGGTGTCACTTCAAGAAAAACCTCCAAATACGCTCAATCCACTATGTTCAATTAAGCCTCGGAGGGGTTATCTTCTAGACTGTCCTTTGTGCTACCTCATGTTTGACTCTTGTGTGAGAGGAGATTCCCAGCTATACTTATACGATAGTTGGGTTTGAAATCTCCCTAACTCAGAATCTTATGTTTGTTTACTGGACTTGGAGAGTTATCTCTCTAATCCTAATCCAAGGCCCTAACCCTAAACTTGTTTATGAACCCTAAAAACGAAGTCTAGTAAATTTTAAGTTTAGCATTCATTTTAACGGTTGTTTTTTACTCAAACAGTACATAAGTAAACTGATGTTGTTTGAGACTCTTGAAAAAAATGAAACGTATAAGAAAACTATTAAATAAAACTTTACACTAATTCTTCAATGAAAAAGAGTTTCAAAATATAAAAAAATGCATGAACAATCCTTCAAACCTGGCAATGCAATTTTTTCCTTTCCTGGTGCAAAATGCACAATGCAACTTCCAAGAGAAACAAAAGAAGAAAAAAAAAAAAAATCTTTCTTATTTTTCTTTTGAAATTCTTTCAATATGAGAAGAAAAAAAAATCCTATGCTAATATCTTTTTCTTTTTCAAATAACAATGCAAAGAAAGAAAGAGACCTAACTAGCAAAAAACTAGGTTCTTTTTTTCATTTTCTTATTTTTTCTACCAAATAAAAATTAACAAAAGATGATAAAAGAAAGAATTTGTTGTTGTTTTATGCTTGAAAAATCCAATGAAAACAAAAAATAAAAGTCTCGAACTCAAATTCAAACTCAAGTTTCAAAAATGACAACAATAGTGACCAGAAAACCGAGATCTTGAGAACAAGACTAGGCTTATAGTCATTCAATCCAAGGGATAAAATGGAGACAAATATGGAGAAAAAAAAATTGTTTTCCATTAAAATTTAAGACCTTACCAACCTCCTATAGTCCACAAAATGATCCAGGACCAAACTCCCCACAAAATACCCCCAAACTAGTTGAAACAAGGCTTCAAAAAGGCTGAAAAGCAAGCAAAAAAGTCACTTTTTGGAGGTATACGTGATTCACTCCACTGTGAATAGTGTATGTCAGCATATGTATGTGATTTAGATCACTGTAGGGAGTGTGTATGAATTGTATATGTGTTTTATCCTTCTACAAGTGCATATGTAAGTGGCTTGATGTATGTACGCGGTTTGACCCAACACACATGTTTTTTAGCACATATTTACGTGGTTCAGTCCGATATATAGGTAGCATATGTACACGACTTGTGTCAAAGAAAAGAAAGTATACAATTAGAAAAACTTGGAAAATTTTGGTGTAAATCCCAATGAACTGGGTGGATATCTGTGGCCACCCACCTATTCCAACTGGCCCAAAACAGTGTTCTGGAAATTTACTATTTTTAGCAGTTTTTCGGTTCCTAAATTTCCAGGGCCATTTTGAGGGTCTAAATGGATTTTTTTGGGGATAAATAATCTCAATGATAGCCAAGGTCTCTAATTGAGCCCCCAAAATGAATCTCCTCAACGATCCCTTTCCAACGAGATATTGTGCGCCCCAAACGAAGATCATATGCCAAAGTTACGCCCCCGAGAAGTTGATACACCAAACTACCCAAAACGGGGTCCACAAAATTGTTGGATTTTCATATTCCAGGGTTAGGGTTTTGAATTTTATTTATGTTAAAAATGCCTTTAGATCCTCATTGTAATCATCTTCTTGTGAATGTGTGTAGTCATCACATCTCTTCTTAGAGATAAGTTGCCACCATTCTAGTGAGTCTTTCACTTTGTATTTCTACAATTTTGTACATTTCGCTCATTAATAGAAATTGTGTATTATTGTATCTATGTGTTTATGTGTTTATGGTTGCATCTCTAATATATTTATGTTATAATATTGGATATATGAGATATCTATGTACATTTATTTATTATATCTCCGCTCTCATTTTGTGCCGAAAATAATCCAGATCAGTGGTATCAGAGCAGGTTGCTCTTGATCATTTTTTTCAGTGCATTTCCTTGACAAGGTTCAAATATAAAAAGTTGGGTCTTGAGCTTGTCTCTCTTGAGGAGAATCACTCTTGCATGCCCAAGAAACCCTCCATGGTGGAAGAAAATAAAAACGACAAAGCAGATGATTATATTAATTTGTTGCTTTAGCAAGCTCTCACGCGACAGAGGGACGAAATGATGGAGAATTTTGCCCACATCCTTCAACACCTGCCAATAACAACCAATGTGTATTCATTAAGAAGACACTTTGGAGGCACCTCTCCTTTCAAGGTACAAGTTAATTTTGATATTCCTGTATTTGAAGGACAGATAGATGTAGATGCCCTAGAAAAATGGTTAAATTTGCTAGAAGGTTATTTCCATGTTCACAATTTTTTCGACAAGGAAAAGATCACCTTCACACTCCTTAAGGCTCTCCCCCATGTCAAACATTGGTGGGAAACTTATTGGGAGAAAATTTCCATAGAGGAGTCTAGAATATATGGGGTTGAGCTCACTTGGGATCTTTTTGTGGATGTGGTCAAGGAACAATATTACCCTGTTGGTAACTATGATGATGAGTACATGAGATGAACAAATACCTTCCATACCTTGCACACCAAGCTGGGTATCAAAAACTTTGAGCGACATTTGGTTCTGAAATACTGTGGGGCTCTACATAGATATATCCAAACTAAAATGGATTTTCTGTACATCTCATCACTGGGTGTTGCTTATCAACATGCTATTAAAATCAAGCAGAAATTTAAACACCAAAACAAGATTGATTTCAGGTCTGCAAATCCGCCACAACCAAAGTATGGTAAAGACGGTCCTAACAACTAGCCTTCATAAAACCAGTCCAAGCCATAGGAAAAGAAGGGAAAAGGAAAGACGAAGAAGGACACTAGAAAATGGTGTGATTTCCACAAAATCCCCTAGCACAACATTGATGAATGTCGCTCAAAATAGTCATTGGTGGTTGAGATCAAAGAAAAGGAGTCGAACCCTGATTAAGAATCTAATTCAAAAAATATTGGTAGAAAATAGATCATCAACACAGACCCCACAATTACTGTCGTGACCACAACAATTCAACCAGAAGAACCAGTAGATCCTTAAGAGGGGAAGTGCCTCTTTCATTCATAGATGTGGGTTAAGAGGACCCTATTGCATTTCATTGTTGATAGCAAAAGCCAGAATAACCTCATCTTAGCAGAGGTCGTCAAACAGTTTGGATTGTCGACAACACCACACCCACATCCATACAACATTGGGTGGCTTCACCACGAACGAGATCTTCATGTCATCCAGCAATGTCAATTGTCATACGACATCCAACCCTTGAAGGATGAGGTATTATGTGATGTTACCCCATTGGATGTCTGTGATGTTCTTTTGGGACAACCATATATGTGGAAGCGCCATGTTATTTATGAGTCTCAACCCTGTAGTGTCATTGTTACTCTAGGGGGTCATCTCTACAGGATACCAGAGGTAGTTCCAACTACTGTCCCACCTGAAAAGTGTCGCAAGGTAGTATCTCATACTACAAAATTCAACTTCTTCACAATCTATTCAAAAGGTGAACATAAGAACACCGCAACCACTGCAGCCTCAGTCCAAGAACCTTTTGTCTAGTAGAAGCAGGTCGAAAAGATTGAAGCAAAGTGCAAGGATTCCTTCTGCACATAGTCATCACATGTAGTCATACTGGCTAAAAATTTCCAACCCTTCCAGCCACAGGTTCATGAAAACCTTCAACAACCTAAGCAACGCAACTTCTCCAACAAGGCAAGCATCGCATCAAGATGTAGATTCAGTAAACACTTTTCCCTCTCCCTCGGGCACTCAACATAATGGAGACCATTTCTTCCTAAGGAGGGAGGATTGATCTAGGTAGATATTGATAGCCACCCACCTATTTTAACTGGCCCAAAATAGTCTTATGGCAATTTACTATTTTTTGCAGTTTTTTGGTTCCTAAACTTTTGGGGCCATTTTGAGGGTCTAAATGAATTTTTTTCGGGATAGAGCACCTCAATTATGGCCGAAGGATCTAATTGAGCCCCTAAAATTATTCTCCTCGACGATGCATTTCCAACGAGCTATCGTGCACCCCAAACAGAGATTGTATGTCAAAGTTACGCCCACGAGAAGTTGATACACCAAACTACCCAAAACAGGGTCCACAAAACTGTTGGCTTTTCATCTTCCAGGATTAGAGTTTTGGAATTTCTTTATGTTAAAAAGGCCTTTAGGGCCTCATTGTAATCATCTTCTTGTGAATGTGAGTAGTCGTCACATTTATTCTCAGAGACAAGCTTCCACCCTTCTAGCGAGTCTTTCACTCTATATTTCTACAGTTTTGTACATTTCGCTCATTAATAAAAATTGTGTATTATTGTATCTTTGTGTTTATGGTATCATATCTAATATATTTCTATTATATTATTGGATATATGAGATATATCTATACATTTCTTTATTATATCTCTTCTCTCATTTCGTGCCGAAAATAATCCGGATCACCCAAAACCTAAAATGCAACAAAGAGAACAAAATAAATCCAAAGGAAAGAAAAGTAAAGAGAAAGAACTTTTGATCATAAGTTTCAAGTTTTCAGAGACTTAATACAACAATCAAACACAAAAGAAAACAAAGAAGGCTCAAAAAAATACTCAAATGCAACTTAGATCTTCCCAAAACTGAGAGAAATGCCCAAAAACCAATTTCTTAAAAAGATATGTGACTGTGTACTCATTGAATAACGTATATATGTTATTTGAACTACAACAAATTGTGTTTATACGTGATTCATACAAATCAAAAGTGCATATGACTCAGAAAAAAATAAAACAGAGAGTTTCAAACAAAAGGGAAGCTTCCAAAAAATTGGAGAAGGCTTTTGAGAAGGCAAATGCCTTGAGAACAAGCCCAAAAAACAGAAAAACAAATAAAGCAAGAAATTACAAGATCCCTTAAACTGACCCAAACTAGGAGAAAATATCCCCAGTATGGTCGCCAATTATGTTAAGCGATTTTTACCCTGTGACCTTCGATCTATGTCACAACAAAGCATGACCATATCTAAAATACAAACCCTACCCTCACACATGCAAACTTACAATAAAAATAACTACTTAGAAGAGAGAATAGAAGACCTCACACCTTGTATCCAAGCGTTCTATGTAGTTCCTCGCTCTCAACCTTTGATTTTTTCCCGATCTCTTCATGTACCAACCTGTAAAAGGAGATCAAGTCTATATTGCAATAAGGTTGTTATGCAATCAAGTTATACATGTAATGTGCAAATTCAAATATGTAAAGCAAGTTAACATATATAAATAGATTAAAAAAATACACATATATGGAGGAAAAGAGAACTCTTTATAAGTAGGTAGTTACAACCTAACTCTAATCGCCCGCACTTCCTCGAAGCCAACCATCTAGTTTCCTCCACTGGACCCTTCAAGAATCAAATAAACAAAGTGGTTATTCCTCAAATGACCCAGAAGGGATACAAACACACCCTACGGTCATATATGAGAGAGGAAGGAATGATGGAAAAACATGTTTCCAGATCAGGGGATGCTACTCAGAGATCCATGGAATAGGGGAGCTTGCAAATCGTCAGCACAATCTTGCACCAAGGTTGTCTCCTCTCATCCATACCCCCATAGGTTCTTATACACCATCCTAAAGAAGTTGATATTGTTATATTCCATTGTGTAGGGGCCAATGGAAGTTTTGGAATGGACCAAACCGAAAACCCTGCCCAAAAAAGTGGAATTTTTTTTTCACAAAATTGAGGGTATACTCGGTTTGTGAACTAGAAAATAGCGTATATATGCGATTTTCATGTGGGTGAATATCACATGGAAACAAAAGATTTGTTGTTTGGATGATTTTGATGAAGGGGAGTGGGATTTAAGTCTGCAAGCTAGGGAATGGACTAGGCCATATCACAAATGCAATTTGGTGTGGCAATTTGTGGTATAACACTACAACTTAACATGCCCCGCCCCTTCAAACAAGTGTTGTCCTCAACACTTGAAAACCATGGGTGTGTATGCATGAAGAAATCATCTTCTCATGTTGCCTCTTCCACTTGTATATTCTTCCATTTGACGAGGTACTCAATAATTGCTTGATTTTGCGGCTTCTTAATCCTTATTTCCAAGATTGTTTCTAGTTCTAGTATGATTTTCCCTTCTCCATTCATCTCTAATAAAGTAGTTTACATTGGGATCTTGTCATTGGTTATCTTCTTTAAGCAATAAACATGGAATACTTGATGTACACTTCCTTGTTGTCGATGAATAGACCAAGCATGCTCTTGAGCAGGTGGAAGACCCTTAGGCATCTCTTCAAATACCTTGGAATAATTGTTGATAACGTTTTGGAGATCCACTGGAGCAGAGGACATAGATGTTTGAACATATATTGATCTCAATTGTGCAATTACATCATGTGTCCCTTTTTGAGTAATTTTGTCATGTTGTTAGATCTTACCACTTTATAGGGTTTCCCTTGAATAACTCTAAGCTCAATTTCCTTTCCTTTTGAGGAAAATATCATGAAAATATCTTGAAAATTAAGGGCCATTGTTCCCAATGATTGTAACCATTGGACTCCTAATCGTTATACAATTATTTTTCACCTGATCACTTGATGGGCATCATCTAGGGGTCAACAGTCTAAAACACTGAACCATACCACTTTTCCCCTAAGTTTGCAACCTCATTTTGCCTGGTTGTTGGTTTCCCCTTTACAACATGTGACCAGAAAGTGTTGCTTGTTCCTTGTCCTCTTGCAAGGGGTGATTTGTCACTCCTTGCAAGAATGCAGGGAGATACCAGGTCTGTTACTCCCTATTTAGGATTGGTTTCGTGAGATGAGAATGAACCCCAGATTTTTCATGGTTCGACCTTGAGAAGATTTTCATGTTGGGCTTGGAGATCTTATCCAAATTAACCTTTGATATTATCTCTACTATCCTATAAATAATGGGGGTCTCTCATGGGAAAAGGTGGAGGAGAAAGGATAAAGCAAACTTATTTTGATAGTTTGATTACAGAGATTGAGCAAGGAACTTGGGAAAGGATTGCATCGACCTCTTTGATTGTAAGGTGTAATCCATTTGTTTTATTAATAGAAGATGTACAATATGTTTCCCTCTACTTGGATGTATATGTAATTGTTGTGTTTCCTTGTGGAGAATTAATTTTTTCATGTGTTCTGCTACATTATTAGATCTATCATTACTTTATACATGATTAGTTTGATCTCGTGAAAGGTTTATGTGTCTCCATGTGTGCAGATCTAAGTTGGTAAGATAGAAGGGCATCTTCATAGGAGTTAACAACTCAGGAGTGTGCAAGGAAAATCGTTGGATCACAGGGTAAGCCTTCCATTCCATCAACTTGTAGATCCTTTTCATGTATGAATTAGATCTAGGGAAATCTATCATTTACATTTCTATTCTATATTAGGTCTAGGAAGATCCTAAGGGAGTTATCTCCTATATCCTACAACACTAATACGACATCAACACCAGCCATTTTGATGGAAATCATGGGACTATCCAATAAATACTCCCCCATATTGAACTTAATACTATGGCACTTCCCAGAACAATTTATGGTACCTCCATCTATAATCATTAATTGAAACTTTGGTGTTGGATATACAAAGCAATTAAGATATTTTGCTAATTTGTAATTGATGAAGTTATGGGTACTACCAGAATCAATCAACATTGCTACCTTTTTCTTTTTGATATATCCTTCTATCTTGAGGTTTTGAGGAGTATTGATGTCGACCAATGCATGAAAAGATATCGATGGAGTAGTCTCTTGTAGCTCTAGATCTTTTGATGGTTCAAATTCTTAATATTCTTCCTCTTCATTGTCTATGTAGAATACTTTATTCTCAGTACATTTTGAATCATAATCTTCAATATCACCTAAGTGTTTGATTCTTGTCAATTGACTGAAGTAGCCTTATTCCCAAAATTTCCCATATTGTGCTTCTAAGTCTCTTGTAAATAGACCCCAAGAATAATGACAAAAGGGGGGTTTTATTTTCACTATCCATTGATACCATTGATAAGATTTTATCTCAAAGTTCAAAGTTACCACATGAATCCTTTTCTTATCATCCATAATATTATGTAATTCAAAATATTGCTCCATTTGACTCAACTAGGAAAAGACCTATGTTCCATCAAATTTATTTAATTCAATCTTGGGAAAGTTGAATTTAGGACCTCCATTGTATTTAACTCCACTATTAGAGTTAAATCCACTAGAAAATGGCTTATTATCAATAGTTAGTTCCACTAGAATACTACCTTTATTTTCTTTATTTCCTTTCATTTTGATATGTTCTTTAAAGTGTCTCTCATATGGAGCATGAAAGATCATGGAAGACATGGAATTTTGCAATTCCTTCATGGATTTTTGTATTTCCTCTTTAAGGTCATTCTTATTTCCATCCATCTTCTTTTCAATTTCTTAAAATTGTCTTTGTGAGTTTACCAATTCCTCCTTTGTTTTAGCACTCAAATCCTTAAGTTGTTCGTCCAATTTGGATAGCCTACTTTGTATGTCCTCATTTTCTTCTTGAGTTGTAGATGAGACTTCAAGAGGTTTAATTGGTGTTGACATCTTTTTTGGACCCATGTAGAATAAAAATAATAATAATACTATTTTTTCTCTTTATCACAAATCTTGAATCACTAAAAACAGATCTTCCAATAAAAATTCATGCCAATTGTAAGTTATGTACCTTTCAAACCCTTAATTTGGAGTTTGTCCTCCTAGCCGACATTCTTTCTGATGTATTTATGCAATTTAGACCATTATAAGTATGGAATTTTGTCATGTAGTACGATGATATTTCCTCTCTGCAATGCCATAGGTCTGACTAAAATTGGATGTGCCAATTGAAAGTTAGAGTAACTTTCCCAAACCTTACTGATTTTTTGCCTTTCCAGGAGAGCAACCTTGTACAAAATTCCACATGAACAATAATTAATATCTGATTCTGAAACTTGTACCATAAATACTAAAGACTTTCCTCTTTCCAATGAAACTAGTCTCACTGAATTTGGATACTCTCTGAAGAAGATATGACAATTTCACCCATAACACTTCTTTGAGACTAGTTAATAGGACTAGCGAGAAACCCTATCTTCCACAAGGTGTATATCCGGAATTATAATGACTCAAAAGCTCAAAATTTTTACCATGGATACCTTACTTTGTCCTCTAAATAACCTCCAAGTTTTTCTTTCTAAATCGTCCCAGAAAAAAATTATAGCAAAAATTCCAAGATGACTTGCTTGGAGAAGAAAAACCTCAGGATCAATGCTCTGATACCAAATGTTATGATCCAAACACTTAAAAATGATAAAAAGTCAATAATTATAGTCCACTTCGAGGGGGAAACCTCCTTTTACAGTATATCCACTTCAGAATACAATATGAGATGAGTTAAGATGATCCTAAGACTAGGTCTCCTTGGTATATATATAGGAGAAAAAGGGTACAATTATAATGAAAGGGTGTGATGAAGGGGTTTAGATCCTACATACAAATATAACAGAAGAAATGTAATAATTCACTAAGGGGATTAATAATGAGTTTTATACATAACATGGGCTTTGTCTAGGGCTTAACATAAAAAAAACTATTTTCAAGTGTAGGAATACTTCCAATGCATCCATCTACGTAACAAGATCATAAGTAGACTCATATCCAAGTACAAAAAATATACCTCAATAGCTTCCACAATATACGGAACCAACTTTTAATTGATATGATACTAAGAAATGTTGAATAATAGAGGAATACTACTGACTATTGATTGTTTTAAACTAAGTTTCAATGCAGTCATTGTTCCTTTGGCTTTCCTGTGTATTGGCAATGAGTTGTATGTCTTCCTTTGTTAGGAAACAAAGTTCTTCTAAAATATGCCCATTGCACTACTGAATGCACAAGGAATCTAATGACAAGAATGTAGTAAATTCTTCGATCTTTGGCTCTAGTGTATGATCTCCATCAAATGTTTCCCATGGCTCTTTTTTCTCCTCTGGGTGCTTATAAGGATAACTAGAAAAAACTTCTAGATCTTCCTCCTATGGAAGCTGCTCATGGATCCTTTTCTCTTATATTACTTCTTGAGATGCAGATATATTTCTAATTTCTGTCAAGATTTGTTCCTCCTGAGATTTAGATATGTTTCCAATTACTGTCAGGATTTGAGAGATTTCTTGGAGTAGCATTTTCCCCTCTGCTCAACAAAATTTGTAGCATACTTAGATCCTCTTTGTTGGTTTATAGTTCATGTCTTGCAACATGGATTAGTGTATGGGGGTACTTACAACACCCAAAATAATTGAAACTTCTCTACCCTAAATATTAGATGAAATTAAAAAAAAATGAAACACGCCATACTCAAAGAAAACTTAATCAATCAATGACCATGTACTAAGATTTTGATGTCACTGAGTTATCATTGACATAAGATGGGTTTTTTTTCTTTTCATGGACCATTATTCTAAAAGAAAACACATTAACATCAAGGAAACACACGATACCAACATGACGAGGTCTCGGAGAAACTCACTAAAGTGAATGCGTCGGGATTTTACACTACATAAAGTCTATAGTGAGGTCATCTTTGTGGCTTACCATTTCTCCTCCTCCAATTCATAAATGTTGGTGCAACAAAAATCATATGCAAAAAAAAAAAAATGAAAGAACTAAAGAACCAAACTAACAATGATCTAATCCCTTTAGCATGTCCTCGACAACGACGACAAAACTGTCAGTAAATTTAATTGTTTAAATTATGGACACCAAATTATCAATATGGGGTTTGTAGACTTACGATATGCAAGAAAAATATATGCAAGATTAGGTAGCTAACTTCTAAAATGCTAAACTAGTTTTAATAAATTCAAAAGGCAACCTGCCTGACAAATCAATTCCAGGAATCAAGATTAAATATGAGGACGATAATTTGTTCATCAAACCAGTAACCATTCTTTTACTCCTATAAGAAGTATTCATGCAACAATCTTTTGTATAACTCACTCAATGAATTAAACAATTCTCGTAGCTTTACCAAGCATCATTGTTAGGGACCTAACCTCCCTAACCCCTCAAGTGGGTAGAACAATATATTTCCATGTTATAAAGGTCAATATTAATAAGGCCTAGCAATAAGGAGGAATAAGTCAAATGTAAGAAGACCTAATAGAAGCTTCCGCTTCTAGAAGGATCTTCCTCTATATTGTTCTTTTGGAAAGATGAATTTAGTATAAATAGGAGTAGAGGGTATGAGAAGTTTCATCTTGAAGAATTATTGTAATAGAGCTCTGCTATGTTGGAGGTTTCCCCCTCAAAGAGGCAAGTGAACCTTGTTTCCTATCAATAAAGGTATAATTATGGCGTTGTGGTTCCATATAATTTGTTGTTTTGTTGTTAGCTCTGCAGTATTTACGTATTTTGTCTATCTTGATGTTATTCTCTACATTATTTATTTTTTCTACTAATATAATAGACATGGTACCTTATAAGTGGTATCAGAGCACTTTCTTTGGCATAAAATTGTGGGTAGAGACGTATTTTGGTGTCTTAAAGCTACATAGATTTGTCATTATGTGCATAAACATGTGGTTGGGGAGTAATACACACAAGAAATACAAGTGGTACTCAAGTGCACATTTGTTGGCCATCCTTGTAACCCATGTTGGTACCCCTTCGAGTGGTAGTGAATCAAACAACACTTGTATACAGATCGGCCTAGATCTCCTGAATCCCTCTATAGATAAACTGATTGGTAGCCTAACTACTATAGTGCCACCGAGAAAATCACTTGGGAATATACTCTCTAGTACCTGGGTAGTCGGGTAGTATGGCTAAGGGAAGGATCTAACCTCCTTAGTTGGTGCCCTGAGATATTGGGCCGATTATTACTGTTGGACCCCACACGTATATCATAGAGCTATAGCACAGGGAAAACCCTTGTGTGCAGACACCCTGCATACCCTAACCCTTAGGAAGGAAAAAGAAATAGAACAGGCAAGATCTATTGTCACGCAACTGTGCCTCCTTCATTTTGGTTGCGAAATTACTACATATTTCTTCCTGTTAAGAATTTGGGCATTTCAACACTGCATTATTCTTCAGCTTGGAGTATAACTCCGTAGGAGTAAAAAAAAAGTATAGTGGTCCCGCCATCACACTTATTACGGACCTATCCCATTGGATTCCCCTTTTCTCCCTGATCATAGTTGTACCTTTCATTTTAAGCCCTTTTTTCAGTGGACCCGACCCCTTCCCAGCTTCCCTATTTTTCCACCTGTCCCATTATATTTCCCTTCTCGCCTTGATCGTCGTGGTACCTATCACTTATAAGTCTTTTTCTGTGGTCCCACCCACCCATTTTCCCTTACCCACACTCCCCCTCTCCAAATGGACACCACTCGCAACCAAGACCTGCAAGCTTCCATCAATCAAGCTAAGGAATCCATCCAACAAGTGACATATGAGATTGGCTCTACCAATTCCTGCCTTGCACTATTCGAGACCCAAGTCCAACACCAATTTGACACCATGGATGCCAAATTCATGAACCAATTTAGCACCCTCCAATTTGTTGTCAACCAGTTGTTGAATCGCACTCTGGGTCCTTCCTCCTCGGACCAACTAAATGTTGTTGATTCCTATCAATCTCTGCATTTTCAATCCAACTCCTTTCATCGTGACCCTCATCTTCCCTACGTTGAGGTCAATAAATTTGATGGCTCTGATCCCACAGGTTGGGTCACTCAAATGGAACGTTATTTTTCTCTACATGTTACTGCTGATGAGTTGGCCAAACTTCGCTATGTTGTCCTCAATCTAGATCCTGAACGATGGAAATGGTTGCAATGGCGTAAAAATTCACGTCGGGGGTATATTACATGGAACTAATTTGTTGCAGAGCTCTATGACCGCTTTGAAACTGATACCAACTATCTCGGTCGTTTGACAAGGTAAAAACAGTTAGGCACAGTGGAAGACTTTATAACTACTTTCGAGCATTTGGCCTTTCCAACCCGAGGGCATGTCAGATGCGTTCTTCCGCAAATTATTTATCAGTGGCCTAAAGGATGAAATTCGATCCCAATTTCTCATGGCTCGCTTTCAGACTTGGTTGAAAGCTACTAAATGTGCCAAAGAGGCCCAACAAGTTGTTTTTTCCTAGAACAAAAAACCTTCTTTTGTTCCTCGCTCTTGACCCACTAATCTTAACCCCCCTACCACTCCCCTCAAGGTCCAGAAATTAACTAGGGTTGAAATGGTAGAACACCAATTGAAGGGTCGTTGCTATAATTGTGATGAAAAATATTTTCAAGGGCACAAGTGTAAGGAACAAAAACTTTTTATGGCCATTTTCGAAGATGTTCCTGAAGAAGATATGACAATTCCCCTTGTTGAATAGCCCTACCTTCCTGATGCTACCTAGGAGCCCGCTGACCCACCTTAAGTTGACCCATTGATTTCCTTGCATGCCCTCACTGGATTCTCTGCTCTACAAACCCTCAAGCTCATTAGATATATTAAGCATAGGAAGGTCATCATCTTTGTTGACAGTGGTAGTACCCACAATTTTATTCATCGTCGCATTGCCCAGGAAACCAATTGGTATATTCGTGTTGTCAATAATTTTCAAATCATGATAGCCAATGGGGGGTCCATGAAATGTGGTGGGCGTTGTGAAAATGTATGTCTTCAAAATGGACACTACCACCTGAAATCTCATATGTTTTCCATTGACATGGGCGGTTGTGACATTATGCTAGGTGTTGAATGGTTACACACTTTGGGTCCCATTCTTATGGATTTTAAGGAATTAACCATGCAATTCCAACAGGACGGACAAAGGTATCAATTCCAAGGTCTCACAGTTGGTTCTCCTGAGATCATCAGTTCCCATCGCATGGAAAATCTCCTCAAGAAAGACCACTCTTGTATTATTGCTCAAATCCATTCCATTCAAGCAGTTGAGACACCCTCTGTGCATCCTGACCTCCAAGCTATCCTCTCCAAACATCAAGTTGTTTTTTCCACTCCTCGAGGACTTCTGCCTTCTCATGGTGTTCATGATCGTTCCATCCCCCTTGTTCCTGGCAGTATTCCTCCCAATTTTCACCCTTATCGTCATCCCTTTGCCCAAAAGAATGAAATTGAGAAAATAGTGCAGGAATTGCTCCAAGCGGGTGTTATCTGCCCCAGTACCATCCTTTATTCTTCTCATGTGGTCATGGTACTCAAGAAAGAAGGTACTTGGCACATGTGTATTGACTTTCATGCCCTCAATAAACTCACCCTCAAGGACAAGTTTCCCATTCATGTCATTTATGATCTCTTGGATGAGTTGAGTGGTGCTCAGTACTTCACTAAACTTGATTTTTGTTTTGGCTACCACCAGATATGTATGAAAGAAGCTGACATCCTGAAGACTACCTTTCAAACTCATGAGGGTCACTATGAGTTCTTGGTCATGCCCTTTGGCCTGTGTAATTCCCCCTCCACCTTCCAAATCCTCATGAATCATGTCTTCCATCCTTTTCTCTATCATTTTGTCTTAGTTTTATTTGATGATATTCTCCTCTATATTAAAACTTGGCAATCCCATCTTGCCCATGTGGATCAAGTTCTCCATCTACTCTCTCAACACCAAATTTTCCTCAAACACTCTAAATGTGCCTTTGGTGCCTCAAAAGTCAAGTACTTGGATCATATTGTTGGCAAGGCTAGTGTCCAGATGGATCCTAAGAATATTGAAGCAATACAGGATTGGCCTCGCCCCAAAACTATCCAAAGGTTGTGTGGTTTTCTGGGTTTAACATGTTATTATCCTAAATGTGCTCAGAATTATGGAAATATTGTGGCTCCTCTCATTGCTCTCCTTAAAAATAATTCTTTCACGTGGACTGTCGCAGCTGATCGGGCCTTTCAAGCCTTGAAGGCGGCTATGTGCACTACTCCAGTCTTAGCCCTTCTTGATTTCACAAAGGCCTTTGTCCCAGAATGTGATTCCTCCAGGAGAGGAATTGGAGCAGTCCTTATGCAAGAGGCCATACCTTTGGCATTTACCAGCAAACAATTGTCAGAACGCCATTTGGGCCAATCAATCTATGAAAAGCAAATGTTGGCTATTTTGCATGTTGTGGATATCTTGTGCCCTTATCTCTTGAGGAAATGCTTCCAAATTAAGACAGATCATCAAAGCCTCAAGTATTTTCTGGAGCAACGACCTTCCTCCCTGGAGCAACAAAAATGGGTATCTAAGCTCTTTGGATATGATTATGAGATCATTAACAAGAAAGGAAAATAAAATGTGGTTGTTGACGCTCTTTCTCGAAAATATGAAGATGAAGGGTCCATTTTCTCCCTTTCCTTCATTGTACCAGATTGGCTCCAAGCTGTTCACCAGGAATGACTACAAGATCCTAAAATTTCGCATATGATCCAACAATTGCAAGCCAATTCTCCAATTTCCCCAGGGTACTCTTAGCACAATGATGAGCTTTGCTACAAAGGTCGTTTGTATTTAAGTAAACAGTCACAACTTAAATCCACAGTGCTTTCTGAGCTTCATGCTACACCCAACACTGGGCACTCAAGGTTTACCAAAACCTATGACCAGGTCAAACATTTTTTTTTTCTGGGATGGTATGAAAAAGGATGTTCGCACTTTTGTGGCAGAATGTGATGTTTTTCAACTCAACAAGGGCGAAACAATCAAAGCTCCTGGAAAACTACAACCGCTTCCAATTCCACCCGCTATTTGGAGGGACATATATATGGGTTTTATTATGGGATTACCTAAATCAAGCAATAAGTCAGTCATCTTGGTGGTTGTTGATCCTCTTTCCAAGTATGCTCATTTATGTGCTCTTCAACACCCATTTACCGCATCCACCATGGCTCAACTTTTCATGGATCATGTCTTCAAGCTTCATGGCATGCCTCATTCTATTTTTTATGATCGAGATCCCACTTTCACCAGCAATTTTTGGCAAGAACTGTTCAGGCTACAAGGCACCCAATTACATCTCAGCACCGCCTATCATCCCCACTGATGGTCAAACTGAAGTTGTCAACAAGTCTTTGGAGATATATTTGAGGTGTTTTACCTCTCAAAGGAAAAATCAATGGGTTCAATGGTTACCATTAGCTGAATTGTGGTGCAACACTTCTTACCATACAACTACTTGCATGACTCCTTTTGAAGCAATATATGGACAAAATCCACCTTCCATTCTCTCCTACATGCTAGGTGTCTCGAAGGTCCAAGCAGTTGTCCAAACGCTTACAGTTCAAGATGTTATTCTCCATACCCTCAAAGAGAATTTGGTCATGGCTCAGAATTGCATGAAGCAACAAGTAGATCAAGGTCGCTTAGAATGTCAATTTGCTGAAGGAGACCAGGTATTTCTTCGATTGCAACCTTATAAGAAAACTTCACTCAAGGCTGAACATTGTCAGAAATTGGCACCCAAATTTATGGTCCTTGTACAGTTCTCAAGTGCATGGGATAGGTGGCCTATCAGTTAGTTTTTCCTAGTCCTTTTAATATCCATCCTGCTTTTCATGTCTCCTACTTAAAGAAGGTGATTAGAACTAAGTGCCAAAATCAAACCAGCCTTCCTGAGTTGGATGAAGAAGGATCCATCTGGTTGCAGCCACAAGTAGTTTTGGAACAGCGTGAGCGTCATCTTCGTCAGTCCACCATCAAGGAAGTGTTAGTCCAGTGGAAAGATACAACTCCAGCAGATGGCACCTGGGAGCCAACTACCATTTTGCAACAATTTCCTCATCTCAAGCCTTGAGAACAAGGTTGGTTTTAAGGGGGAGGGCGTGTTAGGGACCTAACCTCCCTAACCCCTCAAGTGGGTAGAATAATATATTTCCATGTAATAATGGTCAATATTAATAAGGCCTAGCAATAAGGAGGAATAAGTCAAATGTAAGAAGACCTAATAGAAGCTTCCGCTTCTAGAAGGATCTTCCTCTAATTATTCTTTTGGATAGATAGATTTAGTATAAATAGGAGTAGAGGGTATGATAAGTTGTGTCTTGAAGAATTATTTTAATGAAGCTCTGCTTTGCTAGAGGTTGCCCCCTCGAAGAGGCAAGTGAACCTTGTTTCCTATCAATAAATGTATAATTTTGGTGTTGTGGTTCCATATAATTTGTTGTTCCACTGTTATCTCTATAGTATTTTCGTATTCTGTTGCTATCTCAATGTTATTCTCTACATTATTTATCTTTTCTTCTAATATAATAGACATTTTACCTTACAGTCACTACTTAACCTAAATCAAATAGATCTTGCAACATAAATCAAACCCAAAAATATCATAGCATAAAATCTTGAGGAGGGCACACTATTCAGATGTTAAATATAGAAGGAATCTACCAATAATAATCATTGGAACCTACTAAGAAGAATATCCAAGTAAGAAGCACCAAAGAGACTCAAAATAAAAACCAAAAAATGAGCATCATGAATTTCTCTAAGGGTGCACTTGCTCTAAAAATATAGTGAAAAAAGCTACCCAAAATATACTAAAATGGCATGCCCTCTTCCTAGCAAGACTAAACTTGATTCATGATGGATAAGATTAACCAAATCACTCACAAGTGGAGCATTCTCCTTTAGCTCTAAATTGACAAAAGTTACTCGACATAAACCTCCACAAAGTGTTCCTTCTTTCCTTACATGCAACTCCCAAATTCTATTAGATAGATGTCAAACTAGATAGAGAAATTGAAGATAGAACTCCCAAGTTAGGTGCCCACCATTACCAAAAATATAACTTGTGGCT
>SNQJ01S0053650.1:10620-34375 GCA_010110895.2 Picea sitchensis
GTAGTCATCTCTCGTTCCTTGTTGACTGTGTCTTCCGCTTCCTCCAAAGATCTTTGGAATCGCTAAGGGGTGTTCAAAATGTAGTTTCTGGTGGCATTAAAAGCCTCATGTTGGACTCGAGATTCCAGAAACCCCTCCTCCTGGCACCTTGAAGAGGAAGCTCCTGGGAGACCCGAGCCACACCTGTAATTGGGAAGATAACCATGCCTGGGGGCCATAATGTCTTTGATGAGGGCTAAAATTGAAGGGTGGTACCAGATTGAGAGAGGAGTTCCAATAGATCCCTCGCTATCGACGGAGGGGGACCGAAAGGTTTGAGCCAAGCTCTCGAGCTGCAAATCCCGCATCAAAATTTCACTAAGTGTTGTGCTCCTACACTGAGAAAGGGGGATCATCATCTGGGTGGTTATCATAGGGGCGGGAGTAAGTATGGGTGTCCTAGGGACACCCCATTACTCACATTTATTTTTGATTTCCCTCCGTCTTGCTGGCCCTACCTCGGGATTCCTCTTGAATCCTTAGTCACGTGGGAGAAACGTCATTTGTTGCTTTTCTCATCCTCGGGATTGGGTGTCTTCTTTAACTATCTTAACTGTTGTTTCTGGGTGTCGGCGTGGGCGTCCTGCCTTTCTTTACTATATGGCATTCGGGTGTCATTGACATGTTTCCCTTGGTTCTGGTGCTTTTCCTTTTGAGTGAGATGGTGGAGGATCTCGAGGTCGTCCTGCTAGATCTCTCCCCCTAGCCTCTCGAGAGAGTTTTCCTGCGGTAAAAGATGTCCTGGGATTCTCAAATTGCGGTATTTTCGATTGTGGTCCTTGTGGGTAGCTAGAAGCTGGATGCCATTTGATCACCAGAGAGCCTGATGGGTGTCAAGTTGAGCGTATGCAAGAGTGGAGGATTGATATGTAGGGTCATTTACTAACCCCTCGCTGGTCTTGGGGATCCCCCCTCCATATTTATTTTTCCTTAGCTCTTCTTTCAAGAGGGGGTGCACTTCTCTAGCTGGGAGGAGCCTCATGGAACCTTCTCCACCTTTTCTTGTCGACTGGCCTGTTTGTTGAATATGGGGGTCTCTTAGGTGGTAGGTGTTGATCTGGATATTCGACACATCACATTCTTCCTATGGGCATTCGACCGCTTGAAAAGTCAAATCCTGCCTATCCATAGTTGGGCTTTCTACCACATTGTTTTTCTCTCGGACCCTCTCTTCCTCAGAGTCGATCTTGTTGTAGCTTCTTCTTCTAACTTCCTGGGGGGGTTGGCAGTGGTTTGAGCATGTCTTTAGATCACGCTCCTGGGAGTAAAGGTCATGTCATGATATTATGGTGCAAGCTTGAGTGAAACCCTCCTCTGAGAGTTTCCACGACTTGTCCCATGAGTCCTCCTTGATCCTGATGCTTTCATTAGCTAACCATTCTATGAATTTATTTCCAAGTGCTTCATGTGTCTGGGGATAATTACTGGCATGGAGGCCAACATGTGTTGAACGGATTCTAGGCTAACCTCCAGATGCCAACTTTTTGAAGTTTTCAAAGTCGAGGAACCTTGTTGCAGTCTTTTGAACATGTTGATCATGATCTCAGAGTCACCGTCTATTATTAGCTTGTCATACCCTTGCACCTCAACTATGCGGAGCCCTTCTTCCAGCGCTTGGAGTTCTGTTGCGTTGTTGGTATTTATCCCTATCCGACTCTCATATGTTCTCAAGATGCTGCCTTTGTTGGTTCGGAAGAATCCTCCATACCCTGCATGTCTCGAGTTTCCTTTTGAGCTCTCGTCGAAGTTCATCTTGACAAACCTTTCTGGGGGGGGGGTTCCACTAAGAAGTTGAGGCTGGAGGGGCCATTGTTGGTTTCTTTCTGAGGGAGGCTAGGCTAGAAATGAGGTTGAGGCCTTGGATTATTGATAGCTCAAATGGGATACCCTACCAGTCTTTGTGTTCCCGGGGATGGACCAAAATTGTTTCCTGTATTGAAGTGTGAACCTTGTTCGAGAGATCTTCTGGAGGAAGGGTTTGGAGCTTGAAGACCATGCAATTGCGCTCCTACCATACTTCCCAAGTAAGAAAACTAGGTAAGAGGTTGCATGATCTATTGACGATAGGGTTCTACGTTATTGTTGATGGCCTTTGTTCTATGGTGTCCCTTATGGAGTTCCTGTTGTGACCTGAGAACATAAAGAGGACCGCCTGGAGGGTCCAGAAATTTTCTATATAGGTGCAAGTATTTAAGAGGTTCTCAATAGTTTCCTCGTGCATATGGAAAATAAGACATCGGGAGGGGCCATAGAACCCCCGTTTGTAGAGATTGTCCCAAGTGAGAGCTCTGTTTAGGGCTATCAACCAAAGGAAGGTTGAGACTTTTGGCCAGAGACTTTGTTTCCAAATCTTGAGCTACATTTGGGCTTGAAGATTTTTGTTGTGCTGGGAAACTATATCGTAAGCTTCTTTTATTGTGAAGGTTCTAGAAGAGTTGTTTCCCCATCTAAGCCGGTCTTATTTTTTGGAGCTATGGATTTTCCTTTTTTTTAGTTTCTCTAGCAAACCCTCTATGATATTGTTATATGTTTGTCCAATCCAACTGTGGTAGGGGAGCCATTTCCTCCAACGACTGGGATTTGTTTCTTCAGTCCAGTATTGAACAACCCTGATCTTATTTTGGGTTGTTATTCTAGCTTGAAGTCTGAGATGAAAAGGTTGGTCTACCAATCTGGGGAGTTGTTTCCAAGCATCCTTTCCATTTTTATTTCCTAGAAGCAATTTTCTTGAACGAAGTGTTGATTTTTCCAAGCTAGGTTCTAGAGACACAAAGCCAGAGGGGCATTGTTCATTCTAACGATTTGCCTCGTTTGTTGATTTTGGGCGTATTTGATTTTCCATAGGTTGGCCCATTGGGAATGGGGATTAGTCAGTCAATGCCACCATATCTTAGCCCCCAGAGTTTCATTGAGGGTTTTTGGATCCCTCAAGCCTAGTTTGCTATTCAGTTTTGGAAGACAAGTTGTTTCCCACGCCACTAGAGCTCATTTCTTCTTGTTTTTCGAGCTGCCCCATAAGAAGTCTCTTTGGAGATTTCTCATCTATCTGAGAATATATTTTGGGGCTGCTATAAATGAGATATGATAGATAGGCATTGCTTGGAGGATTGATTTGATGAGGATGAGTCTACTGGCTATATTGAGAGAATAGAATGACCAATTGCTTAATTTTTTTTCCATCTTGTCTAGGAGGTCCTCTCATATTTGTTTCTTTTGGGAGTTCTCTGTTAGGGGAACTCCCAGGTAATTGGATGGAAGCTTGCTTGGTTGGAACCATAGGATACTTGTTAGGTGATGTTGGATTGGCTAGGGGGTGTCGAATAAGAAGATGCTAGATTTCTCTTCGTAGATACACATCCCTGAGGCTTCATAGAAGTTGTGGAGGACTTGCTTGATTGTTAGGTATTCCTTCAGAGTTGGAGAAGCCATTAACATATTTTTTTCCATAAATTGTTGAGGCGAGGTTGAGGATTTTTCCTAGCTCTACTTTTTCCTTAATACCTCTTCCCAAGCCTTCTGCCATTAGGATAAAGAGGAAGGGAGAGAGGGGGTCTCCCTGACGGATACTCCTCATTGGGGAGAAGGTCGGGGAGGGGGAACCATTAAATGAGATAGAAAAAAAGATCGAGGAGACTAGAGAGTGTACCCATTGAATCCATGTTTCAATGAAACCAAAAGAAGCGAGGATGCTGAGGATGTAGTTCCAATTCAGGATGTCAAAGGCTTCTGAGAGGTCTAATTTGATGAACATTTCAGGTTTCTTGGAGAAATGAAGAGGGTGGATAAGGTTGTTAGAAATTAATGGATGTGATTGTTTAACCATAGACAATATAGAAATATTGTCACCCAACCATAGGTTGAAGCCACCCCTGAGCACCTTAACCTTGAAAGAGAATGATTCTAGAAGCAAACCGATAGCCAACCAAGGATAATGCATAAAGGTAACCAAGATTGATCATAAAGTCCAACCATAACCAAAATAAAGTCTGAGCCTAAACCAGGAAACCAGATTGCGACAGCTGTCGACTGCAGTTGCTCTCCATACTTGCGCACTAGCCCAGTTCTTGCAGTGCACACTTCTTCCCAGCTACAATTATGAGTAGTGTGTACAAAAAGGAGGTATGGATACTTGTATTTATATTGTTTCCTGACCTGTCTACGTTGACTTCTCATTCTGGAGACTAAATACTTAATACTAATTATTTCCTTGAGCTGACTCGTCTTATAGGGTTATGTTCAATTCTTTAGGGTTACTTCTTGCTTCCCGGAGTATTCTATTCTCGTCAGGGTTACACATGGAGGTAAATACCTCCCGCAACTACCATAATATCAACACTCCCTCCTAGCTACGGTTGTATTGAAGGAAATGGTCTTGAGCACAAACATACCATTCAACCAGTAGCATTATCATAATCGTATGGACTATATCATGATTAGATTACAAACACAATCATCACTATCAATGTCATCTGATAACATCCACTGCATCATCTCTCAAAACCATACTCCATCTAAGTAATCATACATGATGCTAAATAAGTCACTCACTCCAAGGAGTGATACAAGGACCATTCTTCTAATATGGACATACGTCTTAGAAGAATGACTATCCCAACATATGCTAAAAGTTGTGCCATGGATTACAGAGACCATTCCTATAGGAATGTTATTCTAGGACTATTTTCTAATCAAGTCATAGAGATCTGTCTCAACCTATATGCCTTAGAAAATATCGGTCCTGAACCATTTTCCTAATCGGGCCACAAACTATGCCTTAGGAAAATACTATTCCATGTCATGTCAACAAACTGTCACCCTGGACCATTCTCTTCAGAGAGAATACCTGTCCACCAACAATCTATTCTATCTAGACCATTCTCTGCCTGGAGAATGTCTATCCATAAGCACACCGACTATTCATCTAGTTGATAATCATTTTCAACACTACTGATAGTCTACAAGGGAATCAGAACAATGTCATTCAATAGAACACAATTGTGTCTATCCATAGTAGTACACAACTACAATCCAGCGGTACACTACCACACCAAGTAGCACACAACTACTTAATCAGTGGCACATAGTCACATCCACTAGAACACATCCACCAAAGTAGCATACATCTACTGTCCAAAGACATACAGTCTCCATAGAAATCATATCATATGATATCAACCTGCACAAAAAAACAATGTCATGATATAAACTGAATCATCTGGGCCATTCTTCCACTCACATCTGTGAGATTTGGAAGAGCATCTGCCCTCAGAAGGTTAAACATTAGTCATGAGCTACTGGACTATTCTTCTCAAGCATAGAAGAACGACTGTCTTGATTTCAGAGCCTAGACCATTCACCTATCTGGGCCATTCCTTCGACACTAAACAAAGTGCAACCTGAAGAGAATGAGTCTTCCCTAGGGAATTTCTATCCCTGATTTCCGAACCTTGACCATTCAACTATCTGGGCCATTCCTTCGGCACTAAACAAAGTGCAGCCTGGAGAGAATGAATCTTCCCTAGGGAATGACTATCCAGACCATTTCCTAAGGAAATGATTGTCTCGCACCAACCTCCAAAAAGGACCATTCTTCGAAACTGCTCACAGCTGTGAGCTTCAAAAGAATGACTATCCAGTGAGGCAGATCAGTCTTCTTGACCACTACTAAGAGTGACTTCCAAGAAGAAAGATTGTCCAAGACCATTCCCCCACACTGGCCACAAGGGGAATCGCTGTCTATGGTACATGAGCAATCTATCGAACCATTTTCATTACGAAAATGACCGTTTGATCTGGACCATTTTCTGAATTGGAAAATGCTTGTCCATAAAAAATATCAAACCACTTTCCGAACTGGAAAGGAACTGCTCATCTTGGAGCATTTTTCGAACTGAAAAATGGTTGTCCATAAATCAATAACACATCAGTTCTCCTTCCCAACCTGGGAGTCATCTCTTCCCTTTTCAATAATGAAGTCGTCTCCATGAGCTCCAACTTGTTTCTTGAGTATCCAAAGTCTTTCATCTTGGACAGAGGCTTTACCAAAAATCTATGCTTATCTGCTCATCTATAGAGATATATTGGAGAACCACTTCTCTTTTTTTGGACTTCATCACAGAGAATGTAATGATTGATCTCAATGTGTTTCGGTCTTTCAGGCACATTGGTTTTTCTCTGAAGGCTTCATATAGATTTTATCATTATAGTATATCATAGTTGGATTCAACTCTTTTGTTTCCTGCTAGTACATAACACCGTGGCAAGGCTCAAACTGGAACATATCCAAGTGGCACTTCTTCTGTCATCATGAGAGTTTGTCATGGATTAACAATCCATCATCCCGGACTTCTGAATAACCATTCTGATACAATATAGAAAGTTTTCACCATGCTTTTGCTATGCATTAGAGGCTTTGCACCAAGTTATTTCAATTCATACAAGATCTTCTTTCATCTGTATACAAGGGTTTCTTTCTGGTATACCTTAGAAACCTTGAGGTTTCTCTACATATTTTTCTTATTCAAGTACTCTATTGAGGAGAACATTCCTTACATTCATTTGATGTAAAATCCAACCCATGGATATTGTAGACGATATAATGGCTCATGTAGAGGTATGTCTGGTTGACTAAAACAAGCTATCATCATAGTCTTCTCCCTCCATCCGGGAGAACCTCTAGTTCTGAATCTCACAATGCTTCTATTCATAAGTCTTTCATACACTGTTCTTCATCATAACGTCTATTTATTCTTCTTGATTTCTTCTAGTGGGTTCAAACCAAGTTGGCTGTCTTGTGATTCTCAACTGGTTGTTCTAGATTTTCTTTCTCTCTTGGAATCTTCATGTTCTTCCTCATGTTTCTCTTTAGCTTTTGAGTCCATGGAGTTTTCTATAGATTCCATGCCTTGAAGATTTGAAATTCTTCCTTTCATCATAGGATCATGGATGTGGATGGACAACCAGGGATACTTTAAGGCTTCTTTTCGAAGAAAACTTCTTCTAAATTCAAACTGAACACATGTTTCTTTTCATGGCTGCTACCATTGATGGGAACATGGATAGATACTACATAATCCTCAATGGATCATATTGTTTAGGATTATCTCCCTCCTAATCCTTGCTTCATGCATGAATGCATGATATTCTTTTGAAATTATATAATCGGCTCCCTCCATCTAAGAGAGTCCACGCTTTTGTTTGCATCCTTATTGCCTTCTGCAATTTTTTTTTCCAATTTCCTCTTGAACGCTGACTTCTTTCTATTTTTATTTCTTCCAGGTTTCTTCAAGTTTGATTCTGATTTTGGCTTATCTTGCAGTTGTTACTTATTTTAATAGATTCCACATGAATTATTACTAGGGGTTGTTGATGTACTTCATCCTTTCATGTGTATTTCCTAACTTGTAGTCATCGTGATAACAATCCTTATCTTGTTGTTCTTCCATAGGTATTGTTTCTCTTTGAACATCTTATATTCTAAGAAATATATATGCAAGATATGTACAAAAACGATGTAAACATGGTATGTACAATAATTATGAAGAATATTGTTACCTTGTCTTAGAAGAAGAAGTATGTTTTATCCTACTTGGTCTTCTTTGAGGGTTCCCTTTCTTCGACAATTGATGCTTCGTGTGTTTCCTTCCTTTTATTTAACTCAGGGCAATGATTCTTGTAGTGACCATATTTTCGACAGTTGAAGCATTGCATTTTTGACATATCTTTCTCTTGATTTGGTTTCTTCCTTGAGACAAACTTCCTTTTATTCCTAAAATTATTGAACCTTGCTGTGAAGGCTTGATCATCGTATTTCTTTTGGGGTTTATCTTTTGCACTAATCCTTGGTTCTTCTTGTGCACAACAAGTCCAAAGTTATTCAAATGTAGGATACTCCTTCCTTGTGTTCATGCTTGCGGAAAATGCATCCCATGTCTTGGGAATACCATTGAGTACTATATTTACCAGTTCCTTCTCTAAAATGATCTCTTCAATAGCTTGTAGTTGATCTCTTAACTGAGAGATTGTCACAAAGTATGATGTTATGCTGTCATTATCTCTCATTTTCATGTCACAGAGCTCATTCTTCAGACTCATTACCTGTCCAATGTTTCTGACTGAGAAGAGGTTTGCTAGGGCATCATACATCTTCTTAGATGAGTCAATATGGGAGATGTAGGGTATCAAGTGGTATTTTATAGAGTCCACTATGATAGTCATGGCATTGATGTCATTGTCTTTGAACTTCTCCATAACTGCAATGTTTCTCTTTTCCTTCTTCAAACCGTGGTTCCATGATCTTTCTTTCATGATGTTCAACACTTTATTCTTGGCAAGGATGAGTTCAATCCTTGTCTTCCACACTCTGAAGTTAGAAGCCCCTTATAACTTGTTTTCTAACTTCATAGAGTAAGTCATAACTTCTTTGAATTGGTCAACCTTTGACTTTGACCAAAAACTCAAACTGGACGTCTTGGCTTGCTGAGAATACCAGGAGGTGCGCTAGGCTAGGGCGCATTAGGATATCCAAAAATTAGGTCAATCTCTTCACTTGAGGTGCCTCAACAAGAGGGCTAGGGTTTTTTTGTTGCAGTAAAAACTGGCTGCAACTGCAACTGTAACTAAGCAAATACTCCCAATATATCTTCCAGTGGTTAGACTGTCCGAAGATAGTGTGGGCCCATAATCTGTTAGAAAGTAATGGATGTGCTCATTTAACCATAGATAATATAGCAATATTGTCACCCAACCATAGGCCGAAGCCACCCCGAGCACCTTAAACTTGACAGAGAATGATTCTGGAAGAAAACAAATAGCCAACCAAGGCTAATGCATAAACATAACCAAGACTGATCAGAAAGTCCAACCATAACCAACAAAAAGTCTGAGCCTAAACGAGGAAACTAGATTGCGACAGTTGCCGACTGCAACTGCTCTCCAGACTTGTGCACTAGCCTAGTTCCTACAGTGCGCACTTCGTCCCAGCTGCAATTCTGAGAAGTGTGTAAAAAAATGAGGTATGGCTACTTGTATTTATACTATTCCCTGAGTTGTCTAGGCCGACTTCGCATTCTGGAGACTAAATACTTAATATTAATTATTTCCTTGAGTTGACTTGTTTTCTAGGGTTATGTTCAATGCTTTAGGGTTACTTCTTGCTTCCTGGAATATTCTATTCTTGTCAGGGTTACACATGGAGGTAAATACCTCCTGTAGCTACCATAATATCAGCAAAGGTCATGTGTTAGGATGATACTGTCTAGGATTTTTCTGCCTTACAAAAAACTTGTCTGCTCATGCGAGATGAGGGAGGGGAGGAAGGGTTTTAGTCTATTGGAAATGAGTTTGGAAATTATTTTGTAGATAAAATTGTATAGAGGTATAGGGAGAAACTTATTTGGGGTTTCTACTTTTTCCTCTTTAGGGATGAGTGAGGAAGGTGGCGTTGAAAGCTGGGAGGACTTTTTTGAATTTCCTAGAGTCTTCCACTGCTTGCCAAACTTCAATATTTATTACCGGCCAATAGGCTTGGTAGAAGTCCACTGTGAATCCATATGGTTCTAGATATTTTCCTTTCAACATATCCTAGATCACTTGCTCTACCTCTTCCATTGTGATTGGCCTAATCAGGGCTTCATTATGATTTTCATTTATCTTTTTTGGAATATGCTAAGTAATCCTTTTGATTGTGGCCTTTCGATTCAACTGTGGTTCTTGCATAAGAGTTTTGTAGTATTGTAGAAGATCTGATTGGATGTCCTGGTGGTTGCTTAATTCGTTGCGTTGTTGATCTTAGCGAGATAATTATGTTCTGGTGTCTCCTCTAGATCATCGAGTTGTGGAAAAACTTTGAGTTTCTCTCACCTTCGTGGAGCCACATGATTCTTGATCTTTGTCTCTAGAGAATTTCCTTGTGCTTTTTTTTCTGGTTTCTATCTGGGCCATGAGAGAGAATTCTTCCTCTATAAGATCCTAGGAGTGCCCTGAAGCGATCATTTAATGTTGGTTTTGTTTCATTCTTTCTTGTAGTTGTTTTTTGGCTTGAAATATGTTTCCAAATTCTGATTTATTCCATTCCTTGATTTGTTGTTTCAGGTTCTTCAGTTGTTGCTAGAGTCTGTACATCGGGGAACCCGAGTTAACGATTGTTTCCTTCCACTAGGAGGTAAAGTTAGAGTGGAAGGAGGGGTCTATCAGCCAGAAGGATTCAAAACGGAAGGGACAATGTTAAACCCTAAATAGTGGCACATTACCCCTTAATTGGAGCAGATTACATTAGTATTTTTATTTTATTTATGTCAACTTGGGTCCATTAGTTGTAATTGTACCTCCTAGTCTCCTATATATATATACCAAGGAGACATTTTCATTTGGAATCATATTGTATTTGTGAATTCATATTATGTATAAGGAGGTTTCCCCCTCAAAAGGCTTATTATCTGAATTCCTCTCTTTGTCAAGGCATTGAGTACTCATTTAGAGTTTTTTTATGCTATTTTTATATTTGGTTCCTAACATTTGGAATCAAATCTCAAGGTCTTGGGGTTTCGCTGCTACATCTGAGACACATTGGAATTTTCTCCATAACTTTTTTCTGTGATGCTTTAGAAAGAACTCCTTGGGGGATATTTAGTAGATGGATCAAAGTACTTGTGGTTAAAATTTAAGCTTATGTGGATTTATACTTTCGAAGATAGAGCCTGTGGAAGATTGAGTTCTAGAATCATCCTGAATTCAACCATCACCGAATTTTCTCTATAACCTTTTTTTTGTAAGGCTTCAGACTGTGAAAATTGGAGGATATTTAGAGGAATTATCAAGGTATTTGTAGTAAAAATTTCAGCTTCCGGGTCATCATAATTTTTGAGATACACCCTGTGTAAGATAGGGTAGCTGACTTCCAGGTAAAATATTGATATCTTCTTCAGTGAGTATCCAAATTAAGTGAGACTAGTTACATTGGATAGTGGACATAATTTAGTATTTTTGGTGCAATTTTAAGAATAATATATCATATATTGTGTGCGTGGAACGATTTACAAGTATGCTCTCCTGAAAATGAAAAAAATAGGCAAGGCGTGGGGAAGTCACCATAAATTCCACTTGGCACATCCAATTTTGATCATACCTGTGGAATTGCAGAGAGGACATATCATAGAATTACAGAACAAAATTTCAGACCTAGAAGGGCCAAAATTATAAAGATACATCAGAAGAATGTTCAGCTAGCAGAACAACCTCCAAATCAGGGTTCAAAAGGTGCATTTTTGTTTTTGGAAATTTGCATATCTTTTTACTAGAAGATCCAATTGGGGTGATTAAAAAAGTAGAATAAAGTGGGATAAAAGGAGTATCACATAAATTTGAGAGAAATTTAGGGACATTTTAGGTACAGACATGTTCCGACGTCTCTAAATGTAGGAGTTGTCATTACTGGTCAACGCTACAACCCGAGAACTGTGTGGTTATTCCATGTGCCTAGAGTATATCGGAAGGCCCCTTTCGAATGGTTGCAAATTAGATAGAACTACTATAGATTTTAGCTCCCACATACCTAGCGTATATCGAGGTACCCCCTAAAATCCTAAGACTTATTGAGTAAACCTTTTGGTCATCTTGTTTCTATAGTACACTGACAACAACACCTAAGGAGATCACTCTCTAGTACTTGGGTAGTCGGATAGTACAACTAAGGGCATGGTCAAGCCTCCTTGGTTAGTGCCCTAAGATATTGGGTTGAGTACTATTGTTGGACCACACACGTATATCATAGAGATATAACACCTGACACTCCCTTGTCTGTGAGGACCTCTACCTAATCCAAGTAGGAATTCCTACCTTGCAGTGATACTTGGCCAACATGCCACCAAAAAATGGAACTTCTACACCAAATAAGCCTTCAGACAACCCTTCTTGGACTCTTGATGAAGGTGAAGAAATGCGCAGTGAAATAAGTGACGTAGAAAAGAAGGAAGTAACAAAATATGGACTACAAGGGATGATGGAGTTAACTGAAGCTAAGATGGAAGCGATAATGGATACTAAGATGGATGGTTTAAAATGGGAGATCATGGAAGGATTGAAAAAGTTGCTAATAGAGAGGCCACCTGAAAGTGACAATGTATCCCATGAAATTCATGATCAGGACAAAAGGAAGATGAATCAAGATTGGAGAAACTCCAACTTTGGGTTGAATACCAACCACTTTCCTAATATCGATATGAGGAAGTTTGATGGCAAGGATCCAATCACATGGATAATCCATATGGAGCAGTTCTTTGACCTACATGATGTGCCACACACACAAAAGGTACGGATTGCGTCTTTATATTTAGAACCCAATCAATTTGTGTGGTATCAATGGCTATGTTCTCACAAATCACTTGTGACTTGGAAAATTTTCACGGAAGAAATGATAGCACACTATGAGGATACAAGGAACAATACCTTCTTCAACCAATTGATAAATCTCAAGAAAAAGGGTTTAGTTGCAGAGCACATCGAGAACTTCCAAAGATTGAATATAAAGGTAACAAATATTCCATATGATCACTTGATTGATGTAATCATAGGAACTTTAAAGTATAACATTCAACATGAGGGTCACCTTTGGGAACTCAAATCATTGGAGAATGCATTTAGGGTGGTGAGAAATGTTGAAAGTAAAAATATGGCTATGACTACTAGAAGGACCACTCCTAACATCTATTGAGAGAATAATGTTCCTTATTCTAAACCACCTCAACCTACAAGGTTGAAACATTAACCGTTGGAGGAAAGAAAAGAAAATAAAAAGGTTTATGCTTTAATTGTGACAACAAGTACAGTAAGGGACATAAGTGTGGTGAGAAGAAATTATTCTACATAGATTGTGAAGAGGAAGAAGAATAAGAACACGAACAAGAACTATCTCAAGATGAAAACGTAGAAGAGATTTATTCTGAAGAGTTGACTCCCACCATATCATGTAATGCATTGGCTAGAATTAACACTTCTCAAACCCTCAAGATCGAAGGATATATCAAAAATAAAAAAGGTAATAGTCCTAGTTGATTCTAGTAGTACTCATAATTTCATTCACTATAAATTAGCCAAAGCTCTCAATTACTTTATATATCTAGTGCCAGAGTTTCAAGTAATGATTGAAAATGGAGGAATTATAAATTGCTTAGGAAAATGCCATAATATCAATCTTACTATGGGGGAATATGTAATGAATAGTCCAATGATTTCTATACCCATGGGTGGAGCTGATGTTGTACTAGGAATCCAATGGTTACAATAATTGGGAATAATGGCTTTTAATTTTCAAGAAATTTTCATGAATTTTTCATTGGAAGGAAAGGAGATTGAGTTAAGGGGTATCACAGGGAAACCCAGTAAGGTGATAAGCTCCAATGGTATGAAAAAATTATTGAAAAAGGAGCATCAGGGTGTAATTGTAGAGCTATGCTCACTAGATGTTCAAATATATAAGCCATCTATCCCCCTAGATCTCCAAGGGATCATTGATAAGCATTCCAAAGTATTTGAAGATATTCCTAGAGGTCTTCCACCCACTCGTGATCACGATCATGTTATTCACATAATTCCTGGGAGTGTTCCTCCTAACATCATACCTTACAGATACCCTTATTCCCAAAGGAGTGAAATTGAGCTTATGGTTGAAGAAATGTTAGAGGATAGCATTATTATACCTAGCCAAAGTTATTACTCTGCACTAGTGGTAATGGTACTCAAGAAAGAGGGCTCATGGCAAATGTGTCCAGATTATAGAGAGATCAACATGATCACCATTAAAGATAAGTTTCCCATTCTCGTCATTGATGAATTGTTAGATGAACTACATGGAGAAATCTACTTCACAAATTTGGATCTTTGTTTAGGGTATCATCATATTACAATAAAGGAAGAAGATATCCCAAAAGACAAATTCAGAACTCATGAAGGCCATTATGAATTTTTGGTCATGCCTTTTGGCCATACAAATGCACCTTCCACATTCCAAGGGTTGATGAATTCCATTTTCAAGCCCTTCCTTTGAAAATTCATGTTAGTATTTTTTGATGATATACTAATATATAAAAATTCTTGGGAAGATCATGTTCAACATGTTGACAGGGTGCTACAGCTACTAAAGAAGCAACAACTACATTCCAAACCATCCAAATGTTTCTATGGGGTGAAGGAGGTAGAGTATTTGAGTCATATTGTATCTCATGAAGGTGTCAAGGTATATCCTAACAATATTAAAACCATGATGGACTGGACAATTACCAAAACATTGAAGAATCTTAGAGGATTTTTGGGTTTGACAAGTTACTACCTCAAGTTTGTTCGAAACTATGGAAGAATAGTAGCACATTTAACTGCATTAACTAAAAAGGATGATGGGATGTCGACAAGGAGGTTGAGTACTTAAGGTAGCTGGGATGTCGACAAGGAGGTTGATGGGCCAATGGTTCGATCCATGATAGGGGAGAATGGTGGCTTCTATGGAGAATTTTTAGTGAAGAAGATATTTTGAGATGAGGAAGTGATCCAAATGGGAGGCTATGTGGTGCATGCCATCTCAATGGTTGCTCCAGGTAAAGGTTCCATTAGTGGTTTCCTAGTCTACCAATTCCAAGTCATTGATGGTGTCTTTAAATCTTTCAGAGTCTTGATCCAAGCTATTTAAGCCTTTTATTTTATCTGGGAGAGAGGTTATGATGTTGAATTCTCCCCCTATGATCCAAGTCTTTCTTTAAAGAAGAGGAGCAATAAGGGAGAGGGACTGCAGAAAGGACAATTTCTCTTGCATGATTTGAGGGTTGTAAACGTTGGTGATGTAGCCTGATTGGTATAATCCTATTGGTTGGAATTGGTTGTGATGGTGCGACGGGTGGTGAAGAAGGAGGAAAGGGATATTTTGTTGTAGTTCACCATTCCAGAGGATGGTCATGCCACCTGAAGCTCCTCCAACATCTATTTCTATGACATTGCAACTTCTCCAACATTTGAAGGAAATTTTTTCCATAGTTGTTGAAGTCCAATTGGTTTCTTGTATCATCATTATAGAAGGTTTTTACTTAGATATCAAGGTATTTAAGCATATTTTCTTACTTGGGATGTTAATGCCTCTTACATTCCATGAGATGAATTTCATTCGGAAGGTTGGGGGTGTGAGGAGAATTTTTCTGCCATACTCTTGATTCTTCTAGAATTTAAGAGGAGTTCTCTGAGTTCTTGTAAGAGTTGCTTGTTGGATGGCCTTCCTCTTTTTTTGTCATCTTTGGGAGCCTTAATAATTTCTTTGTTTGAAGTGTTTTTGATTCCTAGAGAAGAAAAGACAATGTTNTTCCAGGTAAAATATTGATATCTTCTTCAGTGAGTATCCAAATTAAGTGAGACTAGTTACATTGGATAGTGGACATAATTTAGTATTTTTGGTGCAATTTTAAGAATAATATATCATATATTGTGTGCGTGGAACGATTTACAAGTATGCTCTCCTGAAAATGAAAAAAATAGGCAAGGCGTGGGGAAGTCACCATAAATTCCACTTGGCACATCCAATTTTGATCATACCTGTGGAATTGCAGAGAGGACATATCATAGAATTACAGAACAAAATTTCAGACCTAGAAGGGCCAAAATTATAAAGATACATCAGAAGAATGTTCAGCTAGCAGAACAACCTCCAAATCAGGGTTCAAAAGGTGCATTTTTGTTTTTGGAAATTTGCATATCTTTTTACTAGAAGATCCAATTGGGGTGATTAAAAAAGTAGAATAAAGTGGGATAAAAGGAGTATCACATAAATTTGAGAGAAATTTAGGGACATTTTAGGTACAGACATGTTCCGACGTCTCTAAATGTAGGAGTTGTCATTACTGGTCAACGCTACAACCCGAGAACTGTGTGGTTATTCCATGTGCCTAGAGTATATCGGAAGGCCCCTTTCGAATGGTTGCAAATTAGATAGAACTACTATAGATTTTAGCTCCCACATACCTAGCGTATATCGAGGTACCCCCTAAAATCCTAAGACTTATTGAGTAAACCTTTTGGTCATCTTGTTTCTATAGTACACTGACAACAACACCTAAGGAGATCACTCTCTAGTACTTGGGTAGTCGGATAGTACAACTAAGGGCATGGTCAAGCCTCCTTGGTTAGTGCCCTAAGATATTGGGTTGAGTACTATTGTTGGACCACACACGTATATCATAGAGATATAACACCTGACACTCCCTTGTCTGTGAGGACCTCTACCTAATCCAAGTAGGAATTCCTACCTTGCAGTGATACTTGGCCAACATGCCACCAAAAAATGGAACTTCTACACCAAATAAGCCTTCAGACAACCCTTCTTGGACTCTTGATGAAGGTGAAGAAATGCGCAGTGAAATAAGTGACGTAGAAAAGAAGGAAGTAACAAAATATGGACTACAAGGGATGATGGAGTTAACTGAAGCTAAGATGGAAGCGATAATGGATACTAAGATGGATGGTTTAAAATGGGAGATCATGGAAGGATTGAAAAAGTTGCTAATAGAGAGGCCACCTGAAAGTGACAATGTATCCCATGAAATTCATGATCAGGACAAAAGGAAGATGAATCAAGATTGGAGAAACTCCAACTTTGGGTTGAATACCAACCACTTTCCTAATATCGATATGAGGAAGTTTGATGGCAAGGATCCAATCACATGGATAATCCATATGGAGCAGTTCTTTGACCTACATGATGTGCCACACACACAAAAGGTACGGATTGCGTCTTTATATTTAGAACCCAATCAATTTGTGTGGTATCAATGGCTATGTTCTCACAAATCACTTGTGACTTGGAAAATTTTCACGGAAGAAATGATAGCACACTATGAGGATACAAGGAACAATACCTTCTTCAACCAATTGATAAATCTCAAGAAAAAGGGTTTAGTTGCAGAGCACATCGAGAACTTCCAAAGATTGAATATAAAGGTAACAAATATTCCATATGATCACTTGATTGATGTAATCATAGGAACTTTAAAGTATAACATTCAACATGAGGGTCACCTTTGGGAACTCAAATCATTGGAGAATGCATTTAGGGTGGTGAGAAATGTTGAAAGTAAAAATATGGCTATGACTACTAGAAGGACCACTCCTAACATCTATTGAGAGAATAATGTTCCTTATTCTAAACCACCTCAACCTACAAGGTTGAAACATTAACCGTTGGAGGAAAGAAAAGAAAATAAAAAGGTTTATGCTTTAATTGTGACAACAAGTACAGTAAGGGACATAAGTGTGGTGAGAAGAAATTATTCTACATAGATTGTGAAGAGGAAGAAGAATAAGAACACGAACAAGAACTATCTCAAGATGAAAACGTAGAAGAGATTTATTCTGAAGAGTTGACTCCCACCATATCATGTAATGCATTGGCTAGAATTAACACTTCTCAAACCCTCAAGATCGAAGGATATATCAAAAATAAAAAAGGTAATAGTCCTAGTTGATTCTAGTAGTACTCATAATTTCATTCACTATAAATTAGCCAAAGCTCTCAATTACTTTATATATCTAGTGCCAGAGTTTCAAGTAATGATTGAAAATGGAGGAATTATAAATTGCTTAGGAAAATGCCATAATATCAATCTTACTATGGGGGAATATGTAATGAATAGTCCAATGATTTCTATACCCATGGGTGGAGCTGATGTTGTACTAGGAATCCAATGGTTACAATAATTGGGAATAATGGCTTTTAATTTTCAAGAAATTTTCATGAATTTTTCATTGGAAGGAAAGGAGATTGAGTTAAGGGGTATCACAGGGAAACCCAGTAAGGTGATAAGCTCCAATGGTATGAAAAAATTATTGAAAAAGGAGCATCAGGGTGTAATTGTAGAGCTATGCTCACTAGATGTTCAAATATATAAGCCATCTATCCCCCTAGATCTCCAAGGGATCATTGATAAGCATTCCAAAGTATTTGAAGATATTCCTAGAGGTCTTCCACCCACTCGTGATCACGATCATGTTATTCACATAATTCCTGGGAGTGTTCCTCCTAACATCATACCTTACAGATACCCTTATTCCCAAAGGAGTGAAATTGAGCTTATGGTTGAAGAAATGTTAGAGGATAGCATTATTATACCTAGCCAAAGTTATTACTCTGCACTAGTGGTAATGGTACTCAAGAAAGAGGGCTCATGGCAAATGTGTCCAGATTATAGAGAGATCAACATGATCACCATTAAAGATAAGTTTCCCATTCTCGTCATTGATGAATTGTTAGATGAACTACATGGAGAAATCTACTTCACAAATTTGGATCTTTGTTTAGGGTATCATCATATTACAATAAAGGAAGAAGATATCCCAAAAGACAAATTCAGAACTCATGAAGGCCATTATGAATTTTTGGTCATGCCTTTTGGCCATACAAATGCACCTTCCACATTCCAAGGGTTGATGAATTCCATTTTCAAGCCCTTCCTTTGAAAATTCATGTTAGTATTTTTTGATGATATACTAATATATAAAAATTCTTGGGAAGATCATGTTCAACATGTTGACAGGGTGCTACAGCTACTAAAGAAGCAACAACTACATTCCAAACCATCCAAATGTTTCTATGGGGTGAAGGAGGTAGAGTATTTGAGTCATATTGTATCTCATGAAGGTGTCAAGGTATATCCTAACAATATTAAAACCATGATGGACTGGACAATTACCAAAACATTGAAGAATCTTAGAGGATTTTTGGGTTTGACAAGTTACTACCTCAAGTTTGTTCGAAACTATGGAAGAATAGTAGCACATTTAACTGCATTAACTAAAAAGGATGATGGGATGTCGACAAGGAGGTTGAGTACTTAAGGTAGCTGGGATGTCGACAAGGAGGTTGATGGGCCAATGGTTCGATCCATGATAGGGGAGAATGGTGGCTTCTATGGAGAATTTTTAGTGAAGAAGATATTTTGAGATGAGGAAGTGATCCAAATGGGAGGCTATGTGGTGCATGCCATCTCAATGGTTGCTCCAGGTAAAGGTTCCATTAGTGGTTTCCTAGTCTACCAATTCCAAGTCATTGATGGTGTCTTTAAATCTTTCAGAGTCTTGATCCAAGCTATTTAAGCCTTTTATTTTATCTGGGAGAGAGGTTATGATGTTGAATTCTCCCCCTATGATCCAAGTCTTTCTTTAAAGAAGAGGAGCAATAAGGGAGAGGGACTGCAGAAAGGACAATTTCTCTTGCATGATTTGAGGGTTGTAAACGTTGGTGATGTAGCCTGATTGGTATAATCCTATTGGTTGGAATTGGTTGTGATGGTGCGACGGGTGGTGAAGAAGGAGGAAAGGGATATTTTGTTGTAGTTCACCATTCCAGAGGATGGTCATGCCACCTGAAGCTCCTCCAACATCTATTTCTATGACATTGCAACTTCTCCAACATTTGAAGGAAATTTTTTCCATAGTTGTTGAAGTCCAATTGGTTTCTTGTATCATCATTATAGAAGGTTTTTACTTAGATATCAAGGTATTTAAGCATATTTTCTTACTTGGGATGTTAATGCCTCTTACATTCCATGAGATGAATTTCATTCGGAAGGTTGGGGGTGTGAGGAGAATTTTTCTGCCATACTCTTGATTCTTCTAGAATTTAAGAGGAGTTCTCTGAGTTCTTGTAAGAGTTGCTTGTTGGATGGCCTTCCTCTTTTTTTGTCATCTTTGGGAGCCTTAATAATTTCTTTGTTTGAAGTGTTTTTGATTCCTAGAGAAGAAAAGACAATGTTCTTACCTTTTTGGGTCACTGTTCCTTTCTCTTTATTCCTTGATTTGATCAAGGCGCTTTGCAATAGTCTTATTTGTTGATATGGTATCGAGTTTTCCTCTTTCCATTCACATGTTGCTTCTATTCCTTGCAAATCTAGCTCCTCCAGATCCATGTCTTCCAGATTGTCCTTCTCCACCTTTATGGGTTCAAAGGGGACCATTGGTTCATCTTGGTTTGGTGGCTAGGGGTTGGGCTTGAGGGGGGAAGGAGCGCTAGAGACAGTAAGTTACTATTCTTGACCGAAATGGCCACTTGGTTGGGTTTCATCTGTGGGGTTTGGGTCAGGGGCTTCTTACTCTGAGAGGCTAGCTAGGGAGTTGAAACTATTACTAATGTGGGGGAATTTGGGCTTGGTCTAGGTGGGTATTTTATTTTTGGCTTTGCGCTTGGCTTGGAATTTTTTGAATATTGCCTCGTCCTTTTCTGAATGGGGATTGGGGGGTTCTACTTTCTTGTTTTAGGGACATTCTTGAAAAAGGGGCCCATGAGCATGGAATTTTCGACATCGAAAGGGAATGTGCTCATAATCCATGGTCTGGAGCTAGTTGACGTCCCTATATCTTAGGAAAATTGAAGCCAGTAGAGATTTGGAGACATTCAGGTAGACACAAATATGGGTGTAGGATGTATATCGACCTTGAAGGGTGGCCCTTGCAATTCTGACAAAGGATCCGAGAATGTTCCGTATACCCTCTAGAATTTTCGTGTGCCATTACTCCTGCGGGAACGAGTACAGTCTGATCCATACTGGGGCTGTATTGAATCTTCCTTTTCCAGATTGAAGTTCTCTTTCCAGATCCACATATATAGGCCAACAAAGTTGAAGAAGTACGATCCTCCTTGGAAGACCCGTTCTCGGTATTCCACCAGGTTGAAGATGGTTGTAAACAATCCTTTAGATCCTAGTTTGAGGGAGATCTCTCCTTTGGGCTTCCATCTAGTTTTGATCCACTACATGAGGGATTTCTCAGATGGCTATAAGCCCATAAATTTGCATATGAGGGCATGGTATTGAATGTATTGGATGTCCTCCCCTAGGAGGGGTGACAATATTTCATACTGCAGAATTTCCTTTGCGTGCGGGATGCAGGTCGATAGGATTTTCTTGTCGTATTTTTGGTTCTGTGGGGTCTAAAATGGGAGTGATTTCGAACTTGTCGGTATTTCCTTAATTTATTTTGTCTATTCTGTGTCCATTAGAATGGGAAAACTTGAGGAGTCACGGGGGTGGGCAAGGGTTAGGAGCGGTCGACTGCTACCAACCACTATGTTTCAGAAATAGGGGGCGACTCTTGCTTGAGCGGGGGCCTCCATTGCTGGTTCGGGAGGTTTGAATAGGGAATAAGTTGCAGACCTAAAAAACCCAATCCAAATGAACTTCCTTTAAACTTTATAGATTTACTCTAAAGGTTAGGTTAGTTTTTGGTAGAGTTGTTGAGAGTTGAGGTATTTATTTAGCCAAAATAATTTAAGATTTTATTTGACTTTAGTGTTGTTGAGTGCATGATACATGTACAAAGACAAGCATAATACTTGGATATAATCGAATTTTTATAAGGATTACATTAATTATTTATTTTACTTGAATTCTGATAAGGATTATACTAACTAACTCTGGGAAATTTTGACCTCCAATATTAATATATTTAATTTATGTAACAATAAATTGATCAAAATAAATTAACTTTTTATATAAAACCATCTTTTAATTTTGTAGAGTATGAGGAAATGTTTACTGTGATAAGGAGATTGAGGAACAATGTTGACTTCACACTAGTTGGTGTGGGGATAAAATGCCCATTTTAATTAGGATTAATTATTTTGAAGTATGAAGTGAAAGCGTGCTTGGTTGGTTGACTATAATTTAGTTTAATATTTATTGTAAGTTTTAAGTTGTTAAATTGTAAAAGTATGACATAGTCTAAACATTCTATGTTTTTATTTTTTTTGGATACTTTTTTCAATTACTTTTTATTCAAATGGGTAGGAAATTTAGAAAATTGCACATTTCAGTGATTGAAATGCATATTTTAGGTTCCCTAAGGTTTTTGAGGACGCTAAATAAATTTATGCATTCCAAACTTGTTTTAAGCAATGTAAAATTGTGATTTTGCAAACAATTTCCCTCTTATATTGTTGTTATTGATACTTTAGATAGGGTATAGTGATTTAGTTCACAACACAACTTTATAGAGTTGTTTGGGTAGCTAATGAATTGTTATGATGTTTTTCATTTGGGAAAACAAATAATCATTTTTAATGAGAATGGTTAGCAAAACATAAAATAGTTAATTAACATTTAATTAAATTAGTTTATAAAAGAATTATATTAAAATTTGAAAATAATGGAAGTTGATTGAAATGAGTTGAACTTTTAAAAGATATTAATTCTTTATTAACATAATCAATTGAAGTTGTGATTTTGAAAACTAAAGTAAAAATCTAAAGGCAATGCACTACTCAACTAAGTCAATACCTTAATCTAATTAAAATTTAATTTTATTAATCTTTTAAATTTGATTATATCACAATTCTTTTAAATTTGATTGTATTAAATTTATGGTTAATTAAAATTTGATTGAGTTAACTTTTAAGATCATATATTTTAGTAAACTTTTAGAAAAATAAATGCTAAACATTTAAGATATAATAAGGATTAATCAAATTGAATTAACTTTTTAAATGAAACTTAGTGGTTTATTAAAATAAGTTAATAAAAATTGATTAAAATTGATAATTTTTTTTTTATAAAATTAAATTCTAAAAAATTAATTAAAATTTAGTAAAGTTAAATTGTTAATTATATTTTTAATGATTTTAGTTTAAGTATGATCCATTTAAGAACAAATAAAAATGGAATAAAAGATAACAAAAGCATAGCAAAAACTTTCTCTATGTTTGTGTTGTTGTCTTAAATGATTTAGAGGTTAATGAAAGAAAGAGATGGAGGTGGTTGGAAATTGAATGATTTTGTTTGAGATAGAAGTTGTTTGAAATATTCATGAAAGAAAGAGATGGAGGTTGTTTGAAATTGAATGAATTTGTTTGAGATAGAAGTTTGTTTGAAATTGAATGATTTTGTTTAAAATAGAAGTGGCTTAATTTTTTTTTTTCTTTTTTTTTTTAAGATGATGAGTTTGTTTTCTTGAGATTTAATTGTGTGTGATGGTGATTTTTGATGACTTGCCTTTTTATTATTTTTAGTGGGAGGGGTTGTTATAATTATAGTTTTGGATAGTCTTTGTTCCATGTGTTATGGCTATGTTATTTGGGTGTAAAAGATCTTTATTTTGGTTAGGTCATTTATTTTTTTCGTTTTCTTTTTCTTACATGTTTTTGGATTTTGTCTTAAGTTATAATCCATTTTCAAATGGATGATCAACGTTCATGTCATTTTTAGTATGGGTTGGACCAATTGCTTAGGAGTTTATTGTTTTTTATTCTACCTATTTTAAGAAGGTCTCCCAAATATTTTGTAGAGGATATGTTGTTTTTTATAATCTTAGCCATGTTGTTGTAGGGATAGTCTTTGTAAAATTTGCAAAGAACATTATAATATCTTTATTAACAAATTTCTCTTCAATTGTTGTTGATGCAATATGGTTTAAAACAAATTTGAGAGAACATAGTTTTATTGAGTTATACTATTAGGTGATTTTCAATCTTCACAGGGTATATTTTGGGGGACTCTAAATTATGATAATATATAACCGATGTCAAATGAGCATTTCCTATCCTTAATGTTGAAACATCCAAGTAATTTGGCTCAATAGGGAGGGGCAATCAAACATTGGTGGTGTATGCAATCGGTGTTAGTCTTCAACATGTTGTAAGGAAACATAGGGTACTCCTTTTGACAATTTTAATCACAATTTTGGTGTATTTTGAGTTAAATTA
>SNQJ01S0053650.1:34385-52371 GCA_010110895.2 Picea sitchensis
ACAAAAGAATAGTTTTATTTGGAATATATGAAAAAAGAAGAGTTTGCTACATATTCCTGGAAATTTAAATGCGTTTGTCATATAGACTGGGATTGGGGCTCCCATGGACCAAAAGAGAAGTATGTACAAGAAATGGCAAGATATCAGTCTTTGGCTATAGATTTCTATTCAGAAAAGGTGGAATAATTGGATTGATAAAGAAAGGACTATAAGTATAGACTTACAATGATGGTACATATAAGTATTTTTGGTATTTGTTTGCTGATGTCTTTTCCTATTGGTTTTTGTCTCCGACCCGCTTGAATAACTGGATTGATAAACAAAGTATTTATAGCGATGTTCCATATAAGTATTTTTTCTATTTTCTTGCTGATGCCTTTTCCCGTTGGATTTTGTCAACGACCTGCTTCAAATTGTCTTCAATGTAGCTTGTCAAGGGGAAGACGTTGATGTCATTCCGTATTTTAATGCTGAAAAGTTCATTTTCTAATTCACTTAGATCAATAGAAATATTACACAGAGCCTGATGAATGTCTCCATTTTGTACTGAATAACGGACTAGCCAGTTGTCCACATGTTCTTCATGATATTCAAGAATCCTATAAATTTTTTCTAAAGACAATGCCTTAAAATTATCAACTTGGTTATCGAAAGCTTGCTTGGTTAACGCCAACGAGTTGACGATTAAGCTGGGGTCCTGGAAGTCGTTGGTCCTTTCGGCTAAGTCTATTTTGGTGAGTTTTGTGAATAATGTTTCTTTCTTTGATATTGTTGCTCACATGATTGGACAATCAGATACAAGTTCTTCACCTTCTCTTTCTAGCATGCTTCTAATTGAGTGAGTCTTTTTTGGATGGGAGGTCATGTTGTCTTCTTGTTGTTCCTGCCATGTTGTTGACATGAAAGGCAAAAGGGATGATCGTGTGCAAATAGAAAGTTTCTTCATTTTTTAAATCCGCCTGTAGAAGTTCGAGCAAGTTATGTGCCTTACTTCCCAGAGATTCCATATTTTGTGATGTTTCCCAGGCCTTAGTAATCAGTTCCATTCTTTTGTTGATATTTTTCTCCACATATCCTCTACATGATGCGAGGAAGGTGGAGGATCCTTTTAGCTTTGCTGCAGGGGTGCAGGGAGTTGCAGGCATGGCTATTGCCGAAGGACTGCTAAACAATGACATAGGAAACAAAGCTTCCTCTAATTCCTTGATCCGGTCCTTTAGTCTGGAATTCTCGGCCTCAATGACTCCAATGGAATCATGAAGAGCATCTCCGGTTTCCATGTGAAGTTCAGAGATTTTGGACGCCTGCATATTGGCAAGGTCAAGTTCTTAATGATGTCTTATTTTCTTAATTTTTACATCTCTTTTTTCAATAATTAATTTTTTAGATTTGCTTTCAAAAACAACACTCTGGAATATGAAGGATTCATCTTCGTAAAAAAATTCGGCATCAACTATGTCCATTGGGTAGCTATGGTGTCGAATCTCCCGGCTGATTAAGGTTGCAAAATATGCTATCCAGATCAACGTCAAGATCCATGTTTTCACTTTCAATTTTGGGCTCGTCCGCCTCCCCTACAATTCTTTTTCCCTTCATCTCCACATGAATCTTGTGAGAACTATCAATTTTAGGATGAACTTCGTCCGTTTGAAGAACTTTGGGTTGATTTGTTACTGTGGCAGGCTGTTGGAGTGATTCTTTGTTACTGTGGTGGTTCTGGTCCTCAGGTCCGAAGATGTTCACTGTATCTCTACAAAACTGCTGTGGAGGTGCTGCTAGTAGTTTATGAAAACTTTGGTTTGCTCCAGATGCTGCTTCAAATGAACAAATGGAGGGGATAATATAACCCCCCTGAAATGTTGATTCAATGCGTGCGAATGGAAAATCTCCTTGATCTCTTTGCTCATTAATGACAATCTCTATGCGTGTTGTATGGTGAGTTGTTAGAAGTAAAGCTTAATTATTGCATACTTAGAAGTGCGAAGGTGGCAGTTACGGTGAAGAACATTTAAGGATTGGAGGTTTCATGAACGAACCAAGATGACGGCGTGCGAATGACATTCCATGGTATTTGAAATTAACACTAGAAAGGGATAACAAAAGCCTCCGCAAATATTGGTTTAGTGCGCATTAATGGAAGATCTTCTCAAGCCTTTCACCCATCAATGACAATTTACATGGTGCCTGCACAATGAGTTGTTAGCATTAAAGATTTAGAAACAAGACACACACACACACACACACACACACACACACACACACACACATATATATAAACATTATCTAAAAACATGATTTTCAAGTACTAAATTATTAATATTAAATATTGATATTCTACAATTTAATTAAACAAAGTTATCAAATGAGTCGTAAGCTTCGAGTTCGGGTCCAATTGTAGATCGCCGAAGTTTCGGGTGCAAGATATATATGGGGCACACATGGCTTGAGAGTTGGATGGCACCCACAAAGGAACCCGCGGCCATAAAATTCATGAACTCTGAAAACAAATGGCGGTTGGTTGAACTCGTGATGTAGAGATATAGATGGACATGAAATCTGACACTCCACCGTCTAGGAACCCGCGAGCATAGAAATGGATTACCCAAGTTTTGGATGCAAGATGTACACTTGGAACACGGGGAATAAGAGTTCGATAATGTGTAGCGGAGAACCCGCGGGCATAAAATTGGCTAAGGAAATGAAAGCGGTCGGTCGGAATCCTGCTGCATATTTCATAATTCATGTGCAACACCAACTGTGTCATGACTAGACCAGTATGTGTACAAAGGAAGGAAAAAAAATATGTACCTTTATAAAGTATGGGCATCAGATTTTATAGAGCATGTACGGATATCACATTCCAAACTTGGCCACTTTGTGGATCGTGTGTTTTCAGGCTGTCGAGCTAAAAAATAGGCCTCTATTGTTCCATGTCCTACAAATAGTACTCAGAGTTCCGCAATATACAAATTGATAGGCGGACTTGCGGTCTGGCTGAGATTTTATAGAGCATGTACACTTTTTGGATTGTGGGTTCTCAGGCTAAAAACATGGGCCTCTAATATTCTGTGCATTACAAATAGCACCCAGAATTCTGAGATATACAGATTTACAAGCGGACTTGCGGGCTGGTTGGCTCAACATTGTACTTCTATTGAGTTCCGCAATATATAAATTCACAGACAAACTCTAGCGCTGACGGGCTGCGAGAAAGGAGCAATACATACTAAATATGTACTTTTTCAAACTATGGACATGACATTTTATAGAGTATGTATAGATCCCTTATTCCATACTTAGCCACTTTTTTGGATCGTGGACTTGCTGGATGGCTGGGCCAACATTGCACTTCTATTGTCCCATGTCCTCCAAAAAACATTTAGAGTTCCACGATATACAAATCCACAGACATAATTGAATATGTATTACACATTACATGTAATATGTATCGCAGGTTATCGGGATGGCGGGCTCTAAATTGAAAAACGAACTCCATACATTACATATAATATGTAATACATATTACATATAATATGTACAATATGAAACGGGCAAGCGGACGATCGGGCTGGCAATATAAAAGTAACTGGAAATCTGAACACGTGTATCCGCCAGTTCCGAACCTAGAAATTTTCTAAGGAATGAGTAATCCATAGTAAATATGCACTTTTATAAAGTATGGATATCATATTTTATAGAGCATGCAGGGATCTCTTATTCCATACTTAGCCAGTTTTTGGATTGCGGGTTCTCGACCTGGCGGGTTGAAAATTGGGTCTCTATTGTTTCGTGTCCTACAAATAGTACCCAGAGTTCCACGATATACAAATTGGAAGGCATACATCGGGCTGGCTCGATCAACATTGCACTTCTATTATATGTTCTTTTATAAAATAGGGACATGACATTTCATAGAGTATGTACAAATCCCTAATTCCATACTTTAGCCACTATTTTGGATCGCGGACTTGCGGGTTGGCTAGCTCAACATTGCACTTCTATTGTCCCGTGTCTTCCAAACAACATTCAGAGTTCCACGATATAAAAATACACAGATGGAATTGAATATGTATTACACATTACATGTAATATGTATCGCAAGTTATCGAGCTGGCAGACTCTAAATTGACAGACGGACTCCACGAGTGGCGGGCTCAAAATTGAATATGTATTAGACATTACATGTAATATGTAATACATATTACATGTAATATGTACAATATGAAATGGGCAAGAGAACAGTCGGGCTGGCAATATAAAAGTAACTGGAAATCTGAACACATGTATCCACCAGTTTCAGACCTAGAAATTTTCTGAGGAACGAGTAATCCATAGTAAATATGTACTTTTATAAATTATGGATATCATATTTTATAGAGCATGCACGAATCCCTCATTCCATACTTAGCCACTTTTTGGATTGTGGGTTCTCGGCCTAACGGGCTGAAAATTGGGTCTCTATTGTTCTGTGTCCTACAAATATCACCCAGAGTTCCGCGACATACAAATTGACAGGCGGACATTGGGCTGGCTCGCTCAACATTGCACTTCTATTGTTTCGTGTCCTCCACGCATCACTCAAAGTTCCCTGATATAGAAATTGACAGACATACTACAGGACCGGCGGGTTCAATATTGCGATTGTCTACATGTATAACATATAACATATATTTTATATAGCTAACATTATCTAAAAACATTATTTTTAAGTACTAAATTATTAATAATAAATATTGATATTGTACAATTTAATTAAAGAAAATTAGCAAATGAGTCGCAAGCTTCGAGTCCGGGTCTAGTTGTAGATCACTGAAGTTTCGGGCGTAAGATGTATATTACGCACACGGGGCATGAGAGATGGATGGCGCCCACAAAGGACACCGTGGCCATAAAAATCGAGAACTAAGAAAACGAATGGCGTTCGATTGAACTCGTGATGTAGAGATATAGATGGACATGAAATATGCCACTCTGTTGTCTGGGAACCCACGAGCATAGACATGGATTGCCAAGTTTTTGATGCAAGATGTACACTCAAAATACGGGGAATGAGAGTTCGATAACATGTACCAGGGAAGCCGCGGGCATAAAATTGGCTAAGGAAACGAAAGGGCTCGGTCAGACTTGTAGTGCATATTCCATAATCCATGTGCAACATCAATTGTGTGGTGACCAGAGCAGTATGTGTACAAACCATGCAAAACTAAATATGTACCTTTATAAAGTATGGACATGAGATTTTATAGAGCATGTATGGATATCGCATCCCATACTTTCCCACTTTGTGGATTGCAGGATCTCGGGCTGGCGGGCTCAAAAAATAGGCATCTATTGTTCCGTGTCCTACAAATAGCACCAAGAGTTCTGTGAGATACAAATTGACAAGTGAACATGCGGGGTGGCTGAGATTTTATAGAGCATGTACACTTTTTGGATCGCGGGTTCTCGGGCTAGAGGGCTAAAAAACAAGCCTCTATTGTTTCATGCTTTACAAATAGCACCCACAATTCCGCGATATACAAATTGACAAGCAAACTTGTGGGTTGGCTGGCTCAACATTGTACCTCTACTGATTTCCGCGATATAGAAATTGACAGACGGACTCCAGCGTTGGCGGGCTCCTAGAAACGAGCAATACATAGTAAATATGTACAGATCCCTTATTCCATACTTAGCCACTTTTTTGGATCGCAGACTTGCGGGCTATAAATTGGGCCTCTAATATTATGTGTCCTACAAATAACACCCATAGTTGTGTGATATACAAATTGACAAGTGGACTTGCGGGCTGGCTGGCTCAACATTGCACTTCTATTGGATCGTGGACTTGCGGGCTGGTGGGCTCTAAACTGGGCCTCTAATGCTCCGTGTCTTGCAAATAGTACCCAGAGTTGCGCGATATACAAATTGACAAGCGGACTTGCGGGCTGGCTGGTTCAACATTGTACTTCTATTGAGTTCCACGATATAGAAATTGAGAGACAGACTCCAGGGCTGGCGGGCTCCAAGAAACGAGCAATACATACTAAATATGTACTTTTATAAAGTATGGACATGCCATGTTATAGAGCATGTACAGATCCCTTATTCCATACTTAGCCACTTTTTTGGATCATGGACTTGCGGGCTCTAAACAGGGCCTCTAATGTTTCGTGTCCTGCAAATAACAGCCATAGTTGCGCGATATACAAATTGACAAGCGAACTTGCGGGTTGGCTGGCTCAACATTGTACTTCTAATGTTCTGTGTCCTCCAAACAACATTCGGAGTTCTGTGATATACAAATTGACAGACGGAGTCCATGACCGACAAGCTCAACATTGAATATGTATTACACACACGAAGACAAGTGAATGTAGAGGAAGATATGGAGTGTCGAAGGAGGCGCAAAAAAAAAAAAAAACACAGCTGCAAACCAGTTGAACAAATAGAGATAGAGTAAACGAAAAACTATTTAATATGGAACACGGGCAGAAAAAATGCACCTTTGCATGGATTCCTCTACATATCTGGTTAGGAGTTCTTTTTGACATCTAGTTTTCTGGTTTGTTTGTATGAACAAAAGTAGAAAATAGAAGGAATATGAACACAAGTTAACATGTAAAGAAAAAGTCAAGTACTATGTACATATACTAAAAAAAATAGAATAAGATGAATAGAGTAACAAATAGCTTTTAGAAGGATGTACCTTTTTTTGTTTCTTTTGCATAATGTATATTTTATAATTCAAGTACAACACCAACTGTATGGTGACCAGACCAATATGTGTACAAATAAGGGAAAACTAAGAAGCTGGATAATTTGTTTTTTTTTTTGCAACAAGATATACAAATATGCTTTGAAATATAGAAATATGACTTTGCAAAATGTTTGATGTATATCTCATAATTCAAGTGCAATACCAATTGTATCTTGATCAGACCAATATGTGTCTAAGATAAACATACTGTATTGAGGAATGGGCACATTCGACCACACATGGTCAATAAGTGCATTTTGCAGATGGCCTCTGTTGTGCAAAAGAAAGCGGAGACTGTATTTGCACATGTAGTTTTCCAATTCTTTTGTTTTGCCATTCTTTTGTAGCATGTCAATATTGAAGTCTCCTACAAGCACAATGGGTCTGTTCAGATGGAAATGGCCCAATGCATTGGAAATAACATCTACTATGTTGGAGAATGTTGCATGGGGAGCAACATACATATTTAGTATCACAATTTCTGCTTCATGGAAATTTTTTTTGCAAGCACCATCTCAACATTCTTTTCTTCGATATGTATATGCTCCAAAATTGGTACATGTTTTTTCACCAATATCATCACCCCATGTGTAATGTAACTTGATATGCAATTGTGATTTGGGAATTCTTTGTTCTGCATGCATAATGCCATATATGTTTCCTGCAAGCACAAAATGTCGGATTGCATTGTATCATAGTCATTGAGTATATCATCCATGTGTGCATTTATGTTGCGTGTGTTAAGAGAGAGAATTAATACAGATAATTTTGTTTGTATGAATTGGTAATCATAGTGCAGTTTCCATTTTGCGGTGGTCCTAAGTCGTTGCATTTCAATATCAACTTTTTTTTTTTGACTTTGAAGTTATCTTTTGTAAGAGGACTTAGTAAATTCAAGGAGTCTATGCTTCTGACACAGGACAATGTTGTGTATACAAGTCCATGTATCCGAATTCCAATAGACTGAAATGCAACATTATCAAGTGTTAGTCCTTGTGATCTGTGGACTGTACGTGCACATGCAAGTTTAATCGGAAACTGTTTTCGATTTTTCAGTCGACCTGTCTTTGCTGATGTCGATACTGGCTTTGATATTCACAAAATAGGTGTCCAATCACTTCCAGTGTTTGAATTATATAGATAAGACAACTTGCTTTCTTGTCGCTTGCCTATATGCGGTTCATGGAAATTAATCCAAAGGACATCAAGTTTTTCTGTTTTCGTATAGCCTTTGAATATTCCATCTACACCATTGACCAAGCCATCCTATGAATCATAGTTATAGGCATATATTTCAACCAACATTTCTAATTTGAGGACAAGCTTCAAAGGTAGAGTGGCTGTATGTTCACGACGTGGCACATTTCCATGGTTGTCTTCTTCTAGGTCAATTGAATTGATGATGATATCATCGCTAGGCATGAGCAATAGCATATGGATTTTATGCATTGCAACATCCTTATTTGTGTAGAATAGGTAAGGGAATGTTGGGTCTGTTGGTGCAGGCCACAAGCACCTCAAATTGATATATGTTAAGTCATCATATGTTTGGTTGTTTGTCCACATTCTTTTCAGAATTGCAATGAATGTTTCATCTGTCTGGTGCATTGTAGTATGCAATTCAAAGCATTTAATATTGTCTCTCCAGAAGTCATGCATCAGTGTTTCCATGTTAACGATAGGTTGTTCAAATATCAACGAATCTTGGATGGGTTGTGCCTGGTGAAGATCCCCACAGAATATCATGTCAATGTTTCCAAAGTATTTCATGTGCACATGTTTTATGCTTCTTAGTCGACTGTCAATGGAATACAAGAACCGGATTCCAATCAAAGATGATTCATCTATAAAGACAAGTTGGAGTTCCTCATAAAGCTTAGACAATGTATCCAACATTTCCTTGCTAAGTGGAAGAAATTATGACTTGTTAAAAGGCATTAAAAATGCAGAGTGGACTGTTGTTCCACCTTCATTATATGCAACTTTTCCTGTGTATGCAACTATTAGGCCCTTTGGTTTCATAGGATCAGAAGAATTGTTTGAATCATAGATTTGTATAAGAATTTGGAACAATGCTTTCACTGTGAATGTCTTGCTTGTTCCTGCTCCTCCTGTAAGGAAAAAGTGCACAGGAGTGTCCATGTTCAAGCATTTTTTAAGAGCAATGTCCTTTACAATTGCTTGTTGTTCTTGATTCAACAGATGTCTTATTCTGTGGTATTCATTATTTTCAATTAGGAAAGGATGTTTTGTGACTTGAAACCCAAGATTGATACGTTTTTTCACCCCCACCTGTTGGAGGATGAGGCAAATCCGCTTGTAAGTCATAGGAATCGCAAGGAGTTCTGGTTGTTTTTCAGTTTGTGAATGTCTCATCAGGATTGTCAGGGTTTTCTAGCTCATTAACTGCAATTTCTAGATCACCCCATGTTGGATTAACATTGTAGGTAAATCTAGCTTCATTGATGTGCACTATAGTCTCAGAGGCAACATATGCAGCCTCCCATGTAGAGAATTTATGTTTTAATGTCTCTTCGTTTTCATCGAACAAAACGTAAAACACAATTTTTTCTCTACAATAGTTTTCATAGTCAGAATGTTTATTGTATTTGACAAACCGTATCACAGAGGTTTTTTTTCTTTTTGATATGGGCACACCATTTTTTTTCTAATGCGATACGAATTTTGCTAAGCAGATATGCCTAATTGGAGATGGACGCTGAAGGTAATAATCAACAATAGATCAACATAACACGTCTTCTGAATTGTCAGGCTCTTGTTCTAGCAAAACCGGTGGTTTAGGCACAAATGTGCATTTTTAAAGTGGAGATGTGTTTATGAAGACACATTTTCTTGAACTACAAGTGAGGGGTAGGGAAAGTGCAATGTGAACTGCTTGCTGAGAAGACATTTGTTGAAGGATAAGCAATGTGTTTCCAAGTGTGTGTATCATTTGTATGGCATCAATATGACTTGTTTCATGTTTGTTGTGTATTCTTCTGAATGCACTTGTCACAGATTTGTCAACCTTTGTCATATACGAGGTACAGTAGGATGCTGCAACATATGCATTGAGCACGTACTACGCATCTGTATTTTCTTTCCACATAACTAGCATGTCCTTGGNNNTTGGTTTCTTAAGCATACATTGTATGGCTTTGATGTACTCATCTTCCCATAGATTTAGCTCTGTCAAGAACGCATCGAATCTCATCAGCTCGTCAAATTATTCTTGTTCTAGAAATGAGAACAAGGACTTAGATTTATCAACAACAACATTGTCCTCTAAACTAAGTGGCTCTATGATTCTTGTAGCTCTCATTGGTGGCACGAGAAAGTTATATCTGCAATGCGAGTTTTTTCGTTTTCTACAACTTCTTGTATGGTAATGTTTATGAACTTTGGCAAGTTCTGGATCCAAATGATCTGTGTTGCATGTTATGTATTTCTCCACAAATTGTTCGATCTTTGAGTTTTTGTCGGCTCCATAGACTGGTGCACCCTCTATCCACAACAGTGTGTGGTCATGTTCATTTCCTCTATTTTGGAATTCAGTCACAAAAAAGTAGTCTGATATTTTTTCAAAAAACGTTTCATCATGGCATATCAATTGTCTCAAAGCATTTATTCTATGTCTATAATAGCGAGTACATGTCACTGGGTCTTTTCTTATGAGGTAGTCAATGTGATTGTTTTCCAGTGTATTGGTTTGTTTTTTACATTTCTTGTTCCTATGCAAGTCAGATACGATAGCTACCAATGGATCCCAGCAATGGTCTGCACTTGTAAATATGATGAAAAATGTTGGCGGGCCCAATTGTTGGATCATTGCAAAAATAGTTTTTTTGTTTTGTTGCAAATAGTCAGGAGAGGTGCGAATGTTTTTGAAATCTATGTATCCAATATCAGATTTCAGATTTTTTTTCTAGGTTTACTTTGTACTTGACATCCTTGGCCAACAACTTTCTTCCTTGTAACTGGCCTTTTCTTATTTGGACCCACATGTAAGAGAGAACTTGCTCTATTGTTATGCGCATTGTTTTGAAAAACAAATTTGTTATGTGATAGGAGAAGTCACCGCTTGAATGTAGCAGCTCCCATCGAACTATTTTATGATAATTGAATCATTCTCTAATGTCAATGGAACATGGATATCCATGGAAGAGTGTTGGAAAGTTCATTTCCTCAACGAATTTGTCCTTGAATATTCCAAGTAGATGCTGCCCCTCAGCAGGTGCAATTTCGACAATTTTGTCTTGCAAGTCATGAATGCACTGTGAATCAGTGAATCCATGCACCAATGTTTGAGCAGGTGTTTCATTCTCCGATTCATCACTTGTATAAAATTCACTAGCATTTTTGAGAATCTTTGCAGAGTTGGCATCCTCTTCTGCAAGAACACTGTTCCAGTTCTCATTTATACAAATGTTTTGTGCTTTGTACAGGGCCCTGGAATATAATTCCTTTAATGCTTTCATAACAACATGCACACGTGCTTTGCCTGTCTGATAGGCATTTTTGTATCACAAGCATCTTTTCAGAGCCACAACAATTGTCATTGTATCACTAATGAATTGTGGCAAGGAATTTTGCATAACATCTAGCTGAACAAACACATTAATAATTGATCTTGTTAAGCCCATCTGGGGTCGTTTATAGCCCCAAGGCCTGATTTGTGCAAATGCAATTTGCAGAGACAAAAGTCTCTCCTCAAGTTCCGTAAGTGCACTTACATTTGGTAGTGGTGTATTACATCTTATTTTCTCAGGGGTTGCAAATTGTGGTAGTTTTCCATTTTCAAGCGGCCGTTTGCATGGAAGACAAATTTTTCCATTGGAAAATGGTTTATCATGCACTGTCAAGTGGAGGTATTCTTCTTGCAAATCAGGCGTGAAAGAATTACTGTTTTTTCAGAAGTTCAATTGTTCACAAATTTCACACGCAATGGAAGAAGTGTCTTTAATTTGTTTCATGTACGTTTGTCTTGCATTTTTCTTTCGCAGGGAAGTATGAGTAGAAAGTGTTTGCTGGTTTTCATTGGTACTAGTGCATGGTGTTGCTTCTAGGCCATGAAATGTGACAGTTGCATGACCATTCTTGGATATGCGACCGTACCCGTTTCTGTTCTATTGTGCATGAACAAATTTCTTTAGATTGTGATATGTGACTTTCTCTCTAAAAGGAAGTGTAGCAATGCATTTTTTTCTCTCGCGCATGACCTTTTTCAAGTTGTGGTAACTTACTCTACATTTCTTGTCCAAGGGCACGATGAGTTGATGGCAACTGGTATGAATTTCACTCTGATTCAGGTTGTCATAACTTAGTGTACATTTTTTGTTTAAGGGGTGTATGACCTCATCACAACTAGGATGAATTTTACGCATAACTTTTTTCAAGTTGTGATAAATTACTCTACGTTTTTTGTTTAAGCCTTGTATGGCCTCATCACAACCGTGATGAATTTCACGCATGGATTTTTTGTTTAAGCCTTGTATGGCCATATCACAACCGGGAGGGGTTTCATTCTCACTAAAAAGCATGCGACGCGTATGCAGATTCAATGCGGTTTGGCTGGCATGGACGTTCAACCCTGAATCACTGATATGTCTAAGCAAAGGTTCATAATGGATATGTGTTGTATCTATTTTCAATGAGAGGATGTCAATTGTTTGATTGTAATTTGAATCAATAGACCAGGAATGGACAATGCCATCTGGTAAGGCTGACCAGACCTGGATATTTACTTTGAACATGATAGACAACCATTGCAAACAAAATTTGTAACCCTCCACATTCCCTTTTTCATATGGCAGCGCCATGTTTACAAGGTATTCTTTCCAACTTCCAATTGCCAACATATTTTGTAGGAGATATGGCGAAAGGTGCCCATGCAAGAACCTAAAAGCTTGTTGGATGCCACCTATAATTGCATTGAAAAAGGACTGTACAATGTAAAGCCACAATGACTACACATCAAACTCCGCTTCTACCAAAAAAAAAATTGCATTGAACATACTATCTCCACAGCTAGACACAACAGTTTTTGCTAGCTGTAAACCATGGCAGTCTATGCGATGCATAATCCGTTTCCACTGCGATTCAAGGTCTTTGCAAATGAGGGACAAGTAAATATGAGCTTCTTCAACATTGCATATGGACATTTTTCTGTACAGTAGTGGTTGATAATGACCATTAACAACATTGGAATCATGGAACAAGATGCAATATGGATTGTCAGATGGAGTTTTGTTGAATAGTAGATATCTTGTTTTTCTTGTCAATGACCATATTCCAATTGATATATTGAACCAGTTAGACAACCACCGTATAAAAAATGTATCTCCCCAAAGTCTCCTCTCATGTGAAGGAAGAAATGGGGATGCAGACAACCGTATGTTTGAAAAATACATTTGGACATCATGTATTCCATGCAACTGCCGAAGAAAATCAGATTCCAGTTCATATTCATACGACTCCAATGCCTCAGTGTCGCCATTTTTTAAAAATCCCAGGAAATAATCTATCAATCCATTGCGTAGGTTGGTTGAGGAATAGCGGAAATGCAGTAGAACTTGAAATGCATCGAAAAGGCAATCCCCTACAGTATACGAGAATGCATCTAATCTAAAAAGCCCATTTCTATGCAAAACCTCATTTCTATGCAAAACCTCATCAATGATGTCATGTATAATGGAGTGTGTATCTATTTTATATGACTCAACATCTATTACTTATTTCATATTTTGAACTGTCATTTTGAAGCTGTTTGTTAAATACTTTCAGTTTGCATGAAAACAGAGAAAAGGGGCAAAAAAGAATAAAAGTAGGAAAAAAAAAAGGAAAGCAAAATAGGAAAACTACAAGTGTGGAACTGGGTACCAATCCCCATATGTATCTTTCAACCTTCTTCTTGTCAACTTCAATCCCCCCTAGTCCCCATAGAAGATGAGAAGAAAATAAACCCACATTGGAAAGTGAACCAAACAAAAAGAAACAACACAACTAAATAACACCATAAATTTACTCAACAAAAAGATCGATTTGAACCTATTCATGGCATGCATCCTACAAGCTTCTCAGAGCCAGAAATTTTTTCTTCAAAATACAAAGGATAGGACAAAGGCAACAACTGGACACAGTTTTCCGAACCACAGAATAAAAACATTCCCTGCGTCTACACCCCGACGGATGGTTTCCTCTTCTGATAGCTCTGAACTACTTTTCGAAAACCCCTCTGCGTTGCAATTTTCGAAATAGCTATGGACGTGGCAGCCAACATATGAAGACGTATGGTTTCCAGGAATAGAAAATAAGAGCACAGAGAAAGATGGTCTGCAACAAAATTTCGAGGCAGGGACTCCCACCATTGAAAAATACCAACGAAACGATGGCACGAAAACTTACCCATCAATGAGGGATGACAACAACTCAGACCCAAAAACTACAAACCGCAACAATAGGTCCAACACCTTTCAAAGTTGAAGAACAACAAACCAGTGACAACCAGGAAGAGGTCCAACTGCAACTGTAGGACCTCAACTTTGCAAAGTTGAATCAAACAAGAACAAGGATTATGGAATGAACCAATGAACAAGCATCGACCACTGAAACATTGATGCTAGCAGAGAAAAATTCAGTACAATTTCACTGCAAACAACAACATCAAAAAAATGGAACGAAATTGTATTGCAACGCCTCTGTACAATAAACATTTAAGACTGCCAGACATGTTAGGTAAACACTTAAGACCGTCAGAACCGTCGCAGGGCGTAGTCCTGTGAAAATGTTTAAGAAAAAATGTAGCGTGGCAGGCCTCTTCTCTTGAAGCACTCAAGAATAAAGAAAAAATCACACATAGTAATATGCTAGAGAATGTATTCTAGCTAGCAGAAAATGCTAAAGAAAACATTCGAACTAATTCTAGCATTAATCCACCTTCGACCAATTCATAAGAAAATATATGATTCAAAAATACCATATACGATGAAATACTTTGGATATGCCAACATATATAACATTGGTAATAACGAAGTTGATAATAAGACCTCCAATCCGTTGTCCAATCAGATCATGACAAATATGGTACTTTTTATTATATAAAAATCAGTGTTTTCAGTTCCCTGGTTCCAACAATAGATAATATGGAAATATTTGTGGTCAATGAACAATCTAATACGAGGTCAATGAATTATCGATCTCTATAGTCCCTCTATGCCTACAGTAGGGACTAATAATGAGTTGTGTCATTTTGGTAACTACAAAGGTAATAAAGAGAAGTGTCATTTTGGTAACTATAAAGGTAATAAAGATAAGGTACTACTTTCTAAAAGTTTACCTCATAACTATTTATTCCATTTGGCACATGTTTGGGCCAGTCCGAATGTGTTATTTTCGGCTAGATCTTTCCAATGGTGTATTGAGCATCCCAAACAAAGATCATATGCAAAATTTAATCCCCCGAGAAGTTGACATATCAACTACCCCCATCGGGGCCCACAAACCTTTTGAATTTTCATCTTCTGGGGCTACGGTTTTTTATTTTCTTTATGTTAAAAAGACCTTTGGAGCCTCATTGTAACAATCATCTTCTTGCGAATGAGCTTAGCCATCACATCTCTTCTTAGAGATAAGCTGCCACCATTCTAGCGAGTTCGTTCACTATGTATTTTACAGTTTTGTACATTTCTTTCATTAATAGAAATCATGTATTAATGTATTTCTCTACTTCTGACAATATTTATGTGTATTTCATTGTAATATCTCTGCTTTCATTTCATTCTAAAAAATAATCTGAATCAATAAGATGGATGGTATTTAGCTAAGGTCTTAATCTTGGAACTATCTCTTTTAAGTAATGACTAATATGCTTTCTGTAAGGCCTTCCACTAGACCCACTAAGCACAGACGCTCCTTGGTAAGACTCAACAGAAATTTGGTCAAGAGAACAGAAGGGGCATGCAATTGGTTGGGCGAATGAAGTCTTATAGACACGGGTAGGAGCACCTTGGGTGCACAATGGTGATGTGCAGACCCAAGGGGGCACATGCCTTACTTACCTTATGATGGAGGATGAGGAATTGGGGTTATTTTTGGGTAAGGACGGGGATAATTGGGTGCGGGCCCAAGGAGTGGACCTGCCTATTCTTGGAAGCATGGACGCATTGGAGAGGTGTTGATTTTTCTAATTTCTAGATCTGATAATTATTACGTTATGATTTCAAACAGATTTTAATGCCACTATTATCATAGAATAATTACGCATTGAAAATTTCAATTGAAATAAAACTGCGATGGAAATAACATAATCACAGAGAGATAGCCATGCACAATAGACACAAGATTTATCCTGGGAAAAATCGAACTCAGGAGAAAAAACCAACAAACTTTTCTCTAGAAGAAATTTATTCCAAGTTCACAAATACATCACCAGATATATGAAGAGACCCATCACAAGATAAGTTTGCCCCAGTATGGGGAATATCCTTGAAATATGGTGAACCATTAGACAAAGATAACAAAACTGACAACTGCAATTAGGAACTGGCACTACAACTAGCAACTGGCACAAAGAAACTAGGCAATGCACACTAGAAGAGGAGAGTTGATGAGATGATGATATAATGAAATGAACTTTCCTTTTTTTTTGTAAATAAAAGTTGTATTACCTTGGAAAATCAGAAAACTAGTACAAATGTCAAGGCTATCAACATGTTATGCCATACATATGGAAACCAGAATATGTTGCAGTCTAGAGAGAACGTTCATGTCTGTATTAAAAGAAAAACTGAGCCTATGCAAAATTGTGCCTATAACTATTTTGGACATAGATATATGACATGCAAAAATGGAAATTAAACACTAGGAAAACCTAGATTGCCATAGCCACTGGGAGGTTGTGGCCAAGCTTGAGCAAAAAAATAAGTTTGGCTGCAGGTCGAGCATCTTCTCTTGACATGCTCGCTTGAAAGAGAATTGAAGAAGGAATACAAGTGACGAAATACGATAGTCTGACAATGAAGCTGGTCAACAACATCTCTTCTCAGGTCAAAGATGAGCTATAGGTGCTCTTCTGAGAAGCAACATGAGATGGGTGCCTCTGATGCTGAATCTGCAATGGGTTGAGGCTCAATTCCAGGTTGCGATTTTGACTAAACTTTTTCATCATATAAAGTAGGAGGAATCTCTTCCTTGATTGGGAAAGTCTCCATAGTTAAAGTGGAGTCGACATCAATCTGATGGGTCGAATGGAGGGAGGAATCCTGTAATTCTGAGGCCAAAAAGTGACGAGAATCTGGAGGTGCATGGGGAGGTACCAAAGAGTCCTCTTCCTCAATGAAGACCTGGGTGCTTTCATCCCCCACCCAATTTTGGTTGGTGAAAGGTAAATTCTCCAAAGGCGGAGTTACAGCCGAGGCATGAGGCAGAGAAGGAGCAAAGGAAGGACCCAAACAGATCCTTCTAGCTATGAAGATGTAATAAACCAGGTCACATTTCAACTTGCCCCTCTCACGCGACATAGAAATTACAGGAGAGGGTGAGAAAACTAGAGAACCATCAACAACACCTGAGGGGAGGAGAAATCCAATAAGGAAACTAGAAAACCATAGGGGGAGGATAAATCCAATAAGAAAACCAAAAAACCATAGGGGAAGGAGAAAGCCAACAAAAACACCTTAGAAGAATGGATGGAGCCATGCCTAACCTCTGAAATAAATCCAAATTGGTGATGAAAAATGTCATTAAGGCTGAGTTGAAAACCCAAATCCACCTCGTACTAGTCCTGTGATACTTCAACTCTCGATCTTAAAAATTCATTAAGGCACCTTCATTGCGTTGGCACACTACGATCCCAATCAAATAAATGTTAAGCATCCCGGACAGGTTAAGGGATGGGTGGCGACAAATGGAATTTACTTCCCTAGACACATGGCTTCCAGCTATCACCCTATCCGGGGGAAATGAACTTGCTTTATTTATACTTGTCATGTCACCTTATTTTACTAGCAGGACTAACTTGTCATTTTTGTCCTTTAACTTTATTTTATTTCTTTTGATCCTTTTACAAGTGTTTCTTCAATGCTTCAATGGTTTCGAATTGATCTTCTTGTATTTTATTTCTTTCTAGTGCATTCCAGGGTCTTCTATAATGGTTTCTTTGTATTTTCTTATGGAGAATGATTGCCCGAAGTTGCAAAATTTCAACACTCCCTCTCAACGAGGGAGACATTATCCATACTTGGATTTCTT
>SNQJ01S0053650.1:63453-79609 GCA_010110895.2 Picea sitchensis
CCCATGTGGTTTTACCTCTTTCCTCACTTTTATTCAGTGTTCATTAGTTGCATTGTACATGAGTACCTAAAATGGCCTAGTAGTCGGGACTCATTTTTTACTCCATAGTGATGTTCAGAGGGGGTGTTGGAGAAATTTATATTTTCGACACACTAGTTCAATGAGAGTAACACTAGTTCAATGGGAATTAACTGACTAGTTCTATTTTAGACTTTCTATTTTTACCATCACTATTATGAATGCATGCATTCCTAAGGAAAGCTAACTGCTTGATTTCTTTTCTTAATTATGGAATGCTTTTCCCTATATATGAGTGTATTCCACTCATTCATTGTATCACATTGATCATGATATATGTATCAATCATTATCTCATTGGAGTAGTGTGAATATAGTTTCTCATTCTTCCATATTGAATATCTCTTCCTTTCTTGATAAGCTTTGTTTGTACTTTCTTTAGCTAGATCTCCTGTGCAGGTTTCGATGAAAGACTGACACATACATATTGTGTTCTTTGTTTTCTTTGTGGTGATGGGTTATTGATGATATATGTTGTTGTTATCTGTTGCTGATATATGTTCACATATGATTGGTTATAAATGGAAATAATAAGTGATGATTAAATGGTGATTGCTAACTAAGGAGTTTTGTGAAGGGAAGTTGAAAAAGAGCCCTACACTGATTCACCCCCCCCTCTCAGTGTGGTCAGTGTGTCGAATACTTAATTCATCCTTGTTAACCATTTTTTGGGGTAATGTTCTTCCTTGTAGAACCCACTTTTAATTAAAATAAATATTGAATGATATATGATAATATAATCATTTAAAAAAAAATGATAATGACTTTATAATTAAATTCAATTAAAGTATCAAAAGTGGCTCTATAATATATTTATAAAGTGACTTTTTTTTAGCTTTACATTTATTTTTGGATGAACTTATGAATCTACCTTGTTGATCCCTAACTATGTGCATAGAAAAGACTAGTAGGGGCATTCCTTAACCCAAATGGCATCACCTTGAACTCATAGTGACCTTCGTTAATTTGAGAAGCAGTTTTTGCAACGTCCTCTAATATTAATCGGATTTGGTAGTACCTTGACCCTAGATCCAATTTTGAAAAGTATCTTGCTCCATGTATTTTTTCCAACAACTGGTCTATGAATGGTATAGGAAATATTTTTTTTATAGTTATTTTATTTAACCCTCGATAGTCTATGCATAGTCTCAAAGATCCATCTTTTTTCTGAACCAAGATTACTGGGGCTGCATATGGGATCCTACTTGATTTAATAACCCCACATTTTAATAGTTCTTGAATTAGTCTTTCTATCTCTGTTTTATGGTGGTGAGGATATCGATTGGTTTTGATATTAACCGGTGTTGAATCTGATTTAACCTCAATTATATTCTCTATATTTCTTTCCTGAGGAAGATTCATAGGTAAGTATTGGAATACCTTGTCATATTTTTATATTTATGCTTGAATCTATGGTTGTTGAGAATGGACCACTTCTGATGCTAATGTCTCCATATGATGACATTGTGCCACCTAAGTTGGTGCTCCCTTTTGAATTAGTCTCTCCATTTGTCGTGGGGATATAATTTGGGTGGGGGGCGGCTGGAATCCGTATAATTTATATCTTCTTCATTCACATCTAGAATAAGTCCCTAATGTTTGTAACCATTGAATTCCCAAGACAATGTCTACTCCACACAAGGGTACTATGCAGAACCCAAATTCCAATTCGTAATCTTCTATTTATAGCTTGAATTTGTGACACTTTCCAACTCCATCAATGTTTTTTACCATGTTCCACCATCACCCTTATATATATGGCTAGATACACATATATATTTAATCTTTTTGCAACATTTCTATCTATAAAATTATGGGTGCTCCCTGTGTTGAAAAGAATTGTGACATTCTATTTTTTTACTTTCCCCCTTAGTTTTAATGTTTGTGGTAGCGCTATTCTTGTTAATGAAACAAGGGATATTTTTGGGATGGCCTCTTTAGGCTCTTTATTGGGGCAACATATTCATTTTTATTTTCCTCATATGAGTTACTGTAAGATGTGTTTGATTCTTTCTCTGCTTCACAAGTATACATTTTTTACTGTTGCATCTATGCCTTGGCGACCATTTGTCTCCACAATATCTGCATTTGTTTTCTCTTTTCTTTTTTGGGTCCTCCTACCCTCTTTCGCTTCCCCTTAAATGAGGTGGTATATACTTCTTATACTTGTCTTCAAATTATTTCTTTGATATTTTATTTGAATATTTATTTGACCTATCTTGTCTTGTGAATGATGGCTTATTGAAATTGTTTTTTGTTCAATTAGATTTTCTACGTATCTAGAATCTTCAATAGTTATAGGGTTCCATAATTTGATTTCTCTATAGATGTAATATTTTAATGCACATATATATATTTTTAGCAATTGCTCATCTGTGAATCCACACTACCTTGTCGCCAGAACCTCACATTCATGCATATAGAAGTTTACGTTTCCTTAATGTTTAACATGTACAAACTTTTTATACAGGTCATCATCCTCTTCATCAAGGGATGCTTTTAGTAGGGTAGTTGTGAATATTTTCCAATGGAAGGAACACGCATCACATTTTATGGACCACCATAGGTATGAGTCATAAGCTTCCCCTTCTAAACTATTTGATGTTGTCATTATTTTTTCTTGTTCACCTAGTAGGGGGTTTGATTAAAAAATATCGTCCATTTTGTTGATCTAGATGACAACTCCCCTATGGTCCTTGTCCTCATATTTCATTAACTCATTTTTAAACTTATGGTGATCTCTATTTTTAAAGTTGGAGTTATGCGTATTTCTTGAAAATGTTTACCTATAGTATTTCTTGGTATCCCTGATCTTCTAAATTTTATGATTCTGGACTTTATGGTGGTCTTTGATAAGCTAGAGGTTCTACAAATAATACATCTATCTGTTTAGTCATTTGCTCAATTTTTTCACTATGTTCATCAAGTCTTATCGTTGTTTCATTTTTATCATTATCTCATTTTTGTAGTTCTTCGTCCCATCGATTTTCGGAGAGTTCCAATAATCTCTTCCCTTGTTTTATCAACATGTTAATTTTGTTTTTGCCTTCTAATAATTTATCGATTTTGGAATTCATGTCGTTTTGTGTTTTTTCCATGATGCTGAGCCGATACCTTACACCGTTGACTTCATCTCTATATTTGGTTACGTCCACTTTTAATTCATCCTTGTTAACCATTTTTTAGGTTAATGTTCTTCCTCATCGAACCCATTTTTAATTAAAATAAAAATTGAATGATATATGATAATACAATCATTTTTTTTTAATGATAATGACTTTATAGTTAAAGTCAATTAAAGTATCAAAAGTGGCTCTATAATATATTTATAAAGTGACATTTTTTTAGCTTTACGGGGATTTTTGGATGAACTTATGAATCTACCTTGTTGATCCCTAACTCCACGCATAGAAAAAGATTAATAAAACATCCTACAAATTGCTCAAAATAAATCATATCACTCAATTTACTGTACTGAAAAGGAAAAACAACAACTTTAATTTTGACAGTTCCCTGACAACGATGCCAAAAATGACGGCCGTTTCAATTAATCTCTAAATTTAGTAAGCAATGGAAGAGTTGTGAATTTAATTATCATTTCGAGGTCATGTTAAACTTATGAACTGTCATGCACCGTATATGCAAGTACAATTTTTTAATGTCCAATGAGTTGTAGTACGTTCAAATGAATGTCACAAGGAAAGATACCAAAATTCTCTAGCAAGTCATCGAATTAAACTACACCAAATCCACACTTTCATAAATGAAAGAACACATTGCATGAAAGTAAATGGCACACTTGTAGGAAATTAAATCACACTTACAGGAAAGTTAATCACACTTGCAAAAACATAAATCACACTTGAGGAAAAGTAAATAACTCTTGCAGGAAAGTAAATCACGTTCGTAGAAAAGTAAATAACTCTTGTAGGAAAGCAATTCACACTTGTGGAAAAGTAAATCACTCTTGCAAGAAAGTAAAGGTGACTTGTGAAAGTGTTAAGGTGATATTGGTTATTGTGATAGCTATGTTATGACACATGTACCAATATGCATCAAACCTCAAGCTATAAGAATCAAACCACAATGTTCTTGTAAACAAGGAAAATAAACTATCTCGATTTGCAAACCACGCAATTGTTAATTACAAAGATAGATGCAGAGTTGCAGTAGTGAGAGTTGCAACAATGAGAGTTGCAATAGCCATAGTTGTAGCAACAAGATTCACAAAAACATGAGTTACAATAGCACGAATCACAGAAACCCGAATTGCAACAAGGGAAATATTAATGCTAAATCAAAGTTTAAATAGAGGAATTGATGGAAATAAATGAAAATGAATAAAAAATGCTACAACTACACATTAACCAATCGAAAGGTCTTCTATGTCAACATAGAGTGGAGGAAACAAAGTTGTAGCAATGAGGAATTTCCATATTTGCAACACAATGTTTTATAGATGAATTGCTGGAAATAAATCAAACTAAGGAAGAGAGACCATAAATACTCACTCATCAATCAAATATCACTACTCTACAATGTCAACATTTATATACAACAATCAACAAGATGTTAATAGAGGAATTGCTGAAATAAATGAAATGAAAAAAATAAATGATATGACTACTTCTACAAAATATAGAAGATACAAACAATACCAAGCTAAGGAGGGGGGCCTACCTCCTTAAATGAGGTACTGGTCTAAGAATGCAGGAGGCATTAAATTTTTAACACACCATCAATTGAACATGAAAAAACAAAACTTCTATTAAACATAAATGTGTGGATCAATACAACTCTGTTTTACAAACTTTCTGCTACTTTTTCCTTGTCCTTCGACTCAGAGAGAGTGGGAATATTTATACAAAATTAATTCTTCCTAAATGATAAAAGAAAATTGATGGAAAACCACGAGATTTGGGATTTATAATCTTGTTACATTGTATTTTCCAAAAGATGGAAAAAATCAGGTGCACGCTGACTAAATTAGCCACAAGAAGTGGTGACTGAGTTGTCCATTCCATTATGGCGCCCAATTTCCCTTGATGTGTTCCTGAGTGGTTGTTGGATGACTAGAAGATCCTTGGTGATATTTGTGTGTTGACCGATGAGCTCTTACAAAGTTGTAGCAATGGTCTGTAGTGAGAGTTGTATTGCAACGAGAGAAACATCATTGTGAGTTGCAACACTGGGAGTTGCAGCAGCGAGAGCTGTAGCAACAACGAGATTCACAACACTAGGATTTGTAACAATGAGAGTTGAAACAATGACCAAAATTGTAGTAGCTACACTTGAACATGGCTTGCAACTGTCGTGTTGGGAAGGTACATGCGCAACTTTGTTCCTGTAAAGCATTGTTAGCACAAAAGATGATAATGTCCTGAAAAATGCATACAAATAAGTATTGAAATGGAATATTGAGTGAGTGATTATACCTTGACCAAAAAATCATCATTGTGGATGAAAAGTGTATTAATGTAGAAATGGAAATGGGAAAAAGGTGTAGAAAAAGTATTGGATGGGTGCTACAAAGATGTCAATTTGAGCACCCATCAGTGAGTCTTTCATTATTGGCCTCATTTGATTGGACAAGAAATGTGGGATATTCATGACACCTAATAAACTCTTCAAATATATAGTGTCAAGAGGTGTGGGTCAATACTTAAAATACTAAACTTTGGTCATATTTGTGTGAACTTATATCTCATCAATCATGAAAACCTAGATATTGGAAAAAAGTTTAGCCTCGCCAAGGAATGACTTCTTCATTTTGGCTTGTAATTTTCTTGGTGAGAGGAGGTACAATTATTTTAAGACTTACAACAAGTGATCAAAAAAATATCTACTAAAAACTACGATGTCATCTACGTAAAAAAAAAACAAACTTACTGATATGTGGGAAAAATATGTCATTGATGATTTGCATGGTGGTAGTAGGGGCATTGGTGAGGCTGAATGGCATAACTAGCCAGTCATAGAGACCAAACTTAGTATTGAAAGTTTTATTCCATACATTTGTAGGTTCTATCTGAACTTGGTGATAACTTGAAGTGAGGTCCATATTGGTAAAGTACTTAGCCCCCTTAATTTTATTAAAAGGGTCATCAAATTGGGGTAGAGGGTAGTTCTTTTTCACAACAAACTAGTTTAGAACCCTTTAAATGGTGCAAAGTTTCCACTCCTATTTCTCTTTTTTGGGTACCACAAAAGAAGGGGATTTGAAAAGATGTACTAATTTTCCATCCACAAAAAATTATGTGATCAACATCTTAGTCTCTGCAATGTCCTTGGGTGAGGTGTGATATGCACAAAATTTGGGCAAGGAAGAACCAAGAAGGAACTCCATGGAATGGAATCCTATAAGTTTTGAAGGGGCCATAAAGCCTTGAGTTCTTTATATACATGTGTATTTATGAATGATCCATTGTATATCAGATGGAGGTCACTTCCCTTTGTTGTCTTCCTTTACATGTGAGACAATGCACAATGACAAGAAATTGTTCTGAGTGACCTATTTAACAGTTTGTCTACTAGAAAGAACACATGGAAAAATAGAAGGAGAAGAGGAGGTGAGGATGTATGTATTATCATACTTATGCAACATGCAAGTGTTGAAGTAGATACCATATTGCACATGCTTAGAAAAATGGCATTTCCTACCATGGATTAGATAGAAATAGACAATAAGAGAGACATCACACTCCATTATGTCATGAAAGGGTCCAATGTCAAAGGTGATCGAATACTTTTGTTTTATGAGTGTAGGATTCTACAACTCCTTAATCCATCTAGTTTGATACAACCTAGACGAGGTGTTTGTGGAAACTTTAGTTCTAAAACCCATTATTTGGATACTAATCTAACCGCCATTGTCCATAATGATGGAAGCTAACTTGTAATACCCCAAGGATGAGCCCCTATGAATTCTAATTATGTTATAGGCTATTGAGCCAAGTGATTATAAGCTAGGTGGCTTCTGTGATGATAAATGCTCGTGAGCCTATTTTTGTATATGTAATTATGGATATCATTAATATAAAATACATCCTTGCGTGTAGAACGACAACGAAGAAAGATTTATGGCGAACTAAGCTCCACTAGGTGGGTAAGGGGAAGGGGCTAAGAGGCTAGGGAAAAATGGATAAGCTTAAGAGCTTAAACCCAAGAGAATACTATATATTTATTATTTTCTAAAGGCTGTGATGAGGATATTAATTTATCCTAAGTTTTTCTTGGAAAGGGAATGAATCCCAAGTGGAGGGACTCATACTCTAGAAGAGCCATGTGTCAATCAAGGTGCATGAAGTTTTATGTGGGGAAATTATCCATTGTGGGGGTCCGCTCGTCATTCTTTCCATCTTTCCTCACACGCTCACACACTCATTCACAGACTCACGCACCAATAATTCTCTCCATTGTTGAGCATCCTCCATCGTCGACCTTGTAACTTGCATGCACTACTCACTTGATCTCGTACCATGCCTTAACGGTTGGTTGTTGTTGTCATCACCTGTGCCATACCCGAGTTCTGTTGATGCCATCGCCCTTACTCATTTGACTTAGGATTTGGAAAGAAGAAGTAGGTTGCCATTCCTCATGTGGGTTTAACGACACAGGTTTTCAGGCCCGTGTATTGAAGAAGCAGGTTGTTAGGCTTGTGAGAAACTCTCCCTAGGTGGGAGAGGTTGTTGGGGAAGTGAATTCCCCTGGAAGGATCCCAACGAAAACTACAGATCTCTGAGAATTCATGTCCATCCTATTGTTGAATCCCTAGAAGGGAAGTGGAGAAATCGATGTACTGTTGAACATTGAAGGTGTATACTTCCCGGGGTGGGACAAACATATGGGGAATGAGAGGATATGAGTTGTGGGCGTAATTTGGCTCCTGGGAGGGATTCCTTCCTAATGTAGCGTGCGACTTTCCTTAGTTTCAGCCTAGCTTAGGAATCCCTTTCCCAGGTGGAGTTTAGTCCTAGATCGAGGGTGATCCACTGCTGAGAGTGATGAGAACCATGGTCTAAGGATGGGAGGTTCGTGGAAGGTCTGCATGCAGTTGGTGGTCTTCTCATAAAATGATAAGTACCATTTCTATGTTAATTTTTATGCTCTATATCTTGTACATGTATTGATATTTATAAGAATTGAATGTGTTGTTGCATGCATGTTTTACTGTTAATTTTGCAAGGATCTGCATTGTAGAAGAATGTTTATTTCTTTTTAAATATACATTATAAATTTATGTTAACAGAAAGTAGTTATTGATTTTAATTTATTAAGTATGATATTTTCCGAAAATGAAAGAAAGTGAGTGTTTATGTAAGGTGGCGTGGCCCGGCCTTGGAATGGATGGGGATGCTATAATTTATATCAGATCTTGAACATAGTAGTTTCTTTCGAAGTAGCATGCCTTGACTTGGCAGCCCAGGTACATTAAAAATTGGTATCGGAGCCCATGGTTTCAACATTGAATCTAGATGGGCAACGAATGTGGCATTGGAGTCAAAATTACACAGGGATTTGATGTACATAGTGCTAGAGGGGCATTGAGAGAACTCCTGGGTGGTAGTGGAAAGCTCAAGAGGTATAGCGGTTCAAAAAAGTTAGCAAAGAAAAGAGACCGAAATAAATCTGGGTTTGGAACCACAAAATATAAACTTGGACCATTGGATTTGTTTGGGAAGGGAAAAAACCCTCACAACCATTAGATTCGGAGAAGGTGCACAGAGGTTAAGCACCAAAGTCCTTCAAACTTCTCCCCTCTGACCATTTTAAATTTGCAACAATGAGAAGACTATCGAAGTCCTGAAGTCTGGAACCAATCTGGATCGTCCATTTACAGGGACACATGTCCGTAGATTAAGCAATGTTTGGAATTTGGTAGTCTGAGGGTTGTGTGGTGTTCAATAGAGAAATCCTTTGAAGACCCGGAGCTCCGAAGTCCCGGAAGTTCGACATTTGGGAGTGACATGTATCTGTTCGAAAGTTTAGCATTCAGGAGTTACGAGGTTTGCTGGAGTGGGATCTCTTGAAGCCTAAAGTCTTGAAGTCTTGAAGTGTCAGATATGATGTGGCATGATGACATCACCTAGGGTGACGTGGACCTACCCGAAGTCTTCCATGTGTCACTTGTTTTTTTATATTTTTGACAGGCCCTTATTACTGATTGGAATATTACACGTGTCACTCGATGATGGGGCCACATGTCACAACCTTGATTCAAGAAAAATATACTACGTGGACCCCGAAAGGTTAAGAAGTTTAGGAATTTGGCGTTCGGGGGAACTATTTGAAGAAATTGTAAAATCCTCCAAAGCCTGAAGCTTTAGAGTGTCGAAGTACTAGAGTTCCCAAATGACATAGCTTGATGACGTCACCAAAAGTGACATGGACCTGTTCGGGAGTTCGACGTTCAAAATATTTGAGGGATGTTACAAAGAAAACTCCCAAAGCCCAAAGCTCCAAAGTCAAGAAGTCACGGAGGTGACACAACCTGCTGACATCACTTGGGGTGACGTGGACACACGGGATACGTGCCACATGTCATCATTTTTCAAGCATTTCAAGGACTGATCGAGCCAATTGGAATAGGAAACATGTCACCAGTCATATACGACCACTTGTCCACTCCCTATTTTTCTGCCACATAGCATCCCTTTAGTGTGTGGTTGTTGACTAGACTGCGATGGTTCACCAGTTCGACGTTCAACAGAAAATTTAAATTCTAATGGGAAATTTGTTGAAGCCGGAGTCCCAGAGCTCCTATCCACCATAGATATAAACAAAGAAGGAGGACCATCGATCCATGAGTCCTCAAGTTTCCATAATTCGACATTCAAGAGATTTGGGGTGTGTAGGTGTAAATTTCTCTGAAGCTCAAAGTTCCAAAGTCACGGAATGTCGAAGTGATGTGGCATGCCGACATCACCTAGGGTGATGTGGATCACTGTAAGCATGCCACATGCAAATCTATTTCATTCCTTTGGTATGTCTTTTGTGCCAATGAGAACCAAACATGTGCCAATCATTGATTAGGCCACGTGTACACTCCTTGTTTTCGACACGTAGCACCCCTTTGGTGTGTAAGTATTGATAAGACTCAGAAATTTCAGAGATTCGACATTCAGAGGAAATGGATTGCAAAGAAGACAGATCTTCTGAAGCTCGAAGCTTTGAAGTGCTGGAGCTCTGAAGTGTCTAAGCTCTGAAGCTTCGAAGAGGCAGTTGTTCAGAAGATTTACAACTTCGACATTCAGAGGAAATGAGGTGAGGTGAAAGGAAAACCTATGAAGCCCAAAGTTATGGAGCCTTGGAGGCCCGAAGCATAGGATAAGCACCTTGCAGCCAACACTCGATCAAAACCTGTGGTCACATGCGTTTGGGGGCTGAAGAAAAAGGGATGGTTCGCAAAAATTGTTTTGAGAACAAAAAAAAGGGGCTTAAAGAAGGAGCCTGTGGGGTTTTTGATTTGTGCAGACCTACACCTAACGAAGTAAAGAAGACTTGTAAACCTGAAGAGAGGATCCAACATGGATCCAAGGGCCAATTTATCTCTGAGATGGAAGAATCCATATTCAGGGATTGCATCCCTGAAAATACAAATTGTTCAAGTATCCATAACTTCATGCTCAAAACTCATAATTGAGCATGGGAGAAACATTGGAAACGTCTTGAACAGTAGAAGATAACTGTTCACCTAGAAATTGGATCTGAAGAGTCAATTTATCAGAAAATTGACTAAAAATAAGTATGATATATTAATGAATCAGAATGGTTCATGTTTTCATGAAATTATTGAGAACAATTAGCTTGGCAAAGTTTTGTTCGCTACACATTTTTACAGAATTAACAACTGCTAGAATAGAGTAGAGTTATCACAAAGTGCAGAGATATGGATGATGCACAAGAGGCTTACATTCGAGAAGATGATATCAGAGAAATGGATGTCCATTTGGCTATGGAAGGAACAAACTCCAATGGACATGGAGAAGAAAAGGATGAAAACTTAAATATGGCAGAAACCATTAGAAATTTACATAAAGATGTACATAGTCATAGGAACGATCATGAAAGGCTTATGAAATCCAAGGAGAAACAAGAAGACTTCAACATGAAGTTAATACAGTTCCTGGATATAATTTAAAATAATTTGGATAAGGAGAGTAGCTCTAGCAAATGAGGAAGCCACATGACCCCTGAGGAAAAAGGAAGATCAAGGATTGGTAGCAGACATCACCATCACTCTCAAAAGAAATCCAAAAGGAGAGAGCATAGTAGCTCAAGTCCATCCCTTGCCAGGAAGCATAAGAGGTCTAGGCTGGATGAATTGAAAGAAGAAATGAACAAAATCAAACCTCCTTCTTTTGATGGTGAACAGAAGAAGGATGAAGATGTTGAGACGTGGAAACTAGGAATGAGGAAGTACTTCCAATTGCATAACTATTCTTCTCATGTAGAAGGACTAATTTTTATTTATCAGCTGAAAGGAAAGGCATCCATGTGGTGGGATCAACTTGTGCAAGTGCAACACATCAGAGAGAAAAATATGACACACTTTTTCAGAAATAGTCCTCAAGGACAACCATATTTTAGAGAACATAGAATGGAGGAGGTAGGTGAGAAAATACCAAGGAAGCTACCTATTCAATGTTGGGGTTGTAAAGGAGACCATAAGTATAGAAATTGTCCTCACAAAAGTGACAAAATGAGAGCTATCTACAATGTACAACAAGTCAAAACTGTGGAGGACATGGGCATGAGTGTTCCAAGGATCTATGCAGCCCTGGAAAACAAGCAAGAAAAATTTCAATATCACATGATTGAATTAGAAGGAATGATCAATAACCATGCCTTTACTATTTTAATAGATTCAGGAGCTAGTCATAGCTATATAGATCCTAAGGTAGTGGAAAGATTGTATTTTCAAAGAAGCAAGCATGATAAATCTTGGTTGGTACAGATGGCTACAAGAACTAAGAGAAAAGTTGTTGAGTTGATTAAATAATGTCCAAAGGACATGAATGGGCTAAGTAACAACGAATATTTGAACATCCTGCCCTTGGGTTCATATGGCTATCTAATTGGTATGGATTGGTTGGACCAAAACCATGTTGTCTTAGACTGTCATAATAAGGAGTTTACTTTCCTGAATGAGAAAGGGAACCCAAGAACAGTCCAGTGAATTCCCAAGGTAGTTATTGTCCAAGAAATCTCAGTAATACAACTGAAGAAGTGCTACAGGAAGGGTTGCCAAATATTTGCAGCTCATATGCAATCCTAAAATATTTTGAGGATGTGTTTAAAGAGATACTAGGACTACCCCCAAAGAGAGATATTGATTTCTCTATAAAATTAATGCCTCGAGCAGATCCGGTATCTAAGACTCTCTACCGGATGAGTACTCCAGAGCTGAAGGAACTACAAATGAAGCTTGAAGAACTCTTGAGGGGTGCCCTAGTTTTATTCATGAATAAGAAGGATGGGACATTGAGGTTGTGTATTGATTTCAGACAGTTAGACAAGTAACTGTATAGAACAAATATCCATTGCCAAGGATAGATGACCACTTTGATCAATTGAGGGAGGAAAAAATATTTTCAAAGACTAATCTCAGATCTGGTTACCATCAAGTAAGGATAAAATATGAAGACATCAACAAGACTTCCTTCAGGACAAGGTATGGCATTACAAATTCACAGTGGTTCCATTTGGTCTATCAAATGTGCCAATTGTTTTCATGTGGTTGATGCATGGTTTTTTCTAGGAATACTTAGACAAGTTTGTCATTGTATTTTTGGATGACATACTTCTGTATTCCAAGTTAGAAGAAGAGCATGAGTATCACTTGAGGATGGTGCTACAAGTGTTAAGAGAGCACCAACTGTATGCCAAATTGAGTAAGTGCTCATTCTATCAGAACCTAATTCACTATTTGGGGCATATAATATCTGAAGAATGGATAACAGTGAACCCCGAAAAGATTGAAGCTATAAAAGGGTGGATAACACCTAAGAATGTGATAGAATTCAGATCCTTCATGGGTCTAGTTGGCTACTATAGAAGATTCATTGCAGGGTTTTCAAGGATTTCTCACTTGATTACTTCCTTGCAAAGGAAGGGGGTTAAGTTTCCCTGGACAACAGAGTGTGAAAAGAGCTTCTAGCATTTGAAGCAGTTGTTAACCGGTGCGCCAATTCAGAGAATTGCATATCTGAATGAATATTTTATGGTTTGCACAGATGCATGCAAAGAAGGACATGGTGGAGTCCTTAGTTAGAACGGATTTGTGGTATGTTTTGAATCCAGAAAATTGAAAGAGAATGAAAGGATCTATGCCACTCATGATTTGGAGTTGGAATCCATAGTACACGCCTTGAAGAAGTGTAGCTACTACCTCATGGGAAAAATATTTGAGATGAGGAAAGACCATAATGGTCTGAAATATTTATTTGATCAACCAACTTTAAATACCCGGTAGAGCAGATGGTTAGAATTCCTTTGTGAGTATGACTTTGATATCAAGCACATCAAAGGAAAATAGAACAAAGTGGTTGATGCACTCAGCAAGAGAGTGCATGAATTGCATGATACAACCATTAGAATGTATCAAACTGATCTTAAAGGCATAATTTATGAGGCTACAAAAGCAGATTTGCAGTACATGGAGTTGGTAACAAAGCTACGGCAAGGTAAAATGCAGCAGAAGGTTGAAGATTAGAAATTAGGAAATGATGAAATTCTCTTGTACAAGAACATAATTTATGTACCCAGTTCTCATGAATTGAGGAGTATGACCTTGAAAGAGTGTTATAACACTAAATTGAACCACACATGCTTACCTGGCATCAGGCCAACTCATATCCCTTCTTTGCCAAAACTCTGCTGAACAACTCTTTGAAAATCCTCTTGTGTCAAGGCCCACGCGCCCTAACCCATTACTGCATGCGTGTACACACTGGCTGACTCACAACAGCCCGCGTGTACATAACAATGCATGAAAAAAGGAAAGTTGTTGACGGAACAAAAAGCTATGGGTCAGTTAACTGAAACTCCCAGCCATGCATGGCCGAGGGTTTGTCCAAAACCTTAGCTCCTTCTAGCCTATAAAAGAAGGGGTAGGGGTACCATTTGGAAGAGGAAAAAATATAGCGAAGAAACTCTGCCCATTTACGTAATCCATTTTCCCAATCCTTTAGCCTTTCCTCATGCCAAAGGAGATTTAATGCAAAGCAGTTGAAGGATAGAAGAAGAGGAGCCCAGGATCAGGTTCAAGGGGCGGTGGTCAGTCTCAACTTTTGTAAGTTGATTCACTTTCAGTAATAAAAAGAATGCTTTTCCCGTCCCAATTCATAAATTGTCTATGGTTTGATTAATTTATGCTTGATTTCTAACCCTTGAGTATAGAAGTAGCATGCATGCATAGTTGTTGTTTATCTTGAGTGCAGGTCCTCTGTGGAAGGAGCAACGCAAGCAAGTAATCAAAGCGCAACGGAGGATCTACATCGAACGCCGATAAGGTAGGTGGTCCTTTTCCATGCATTTATTGAGAAAAAGGGATTGAAATCTTGGGATGTAGGTAAAAAAGTAGTTTCTATTCAGTCAAATATGCATGCAAGTCCGACCCTAATTTGCTAGTCCATAGGGTGTTTTTCCCAACAACAGAATTGGCGACTCCACTGGGGCGAATACTCTGTAGGGTTCCCGGATTTATTTAAGTTTTTGGGTAGTTTAAAAACTAGGTTTTTTGTTTTTTCTTTGCCTGTCTTTTTCTGTAAGGTCTGAGCTAGCAGGGAGTCTGGTTTTCCATACCATCTTTCCCTGACTTTTGCTTGACTATATTTTTCAGGGCACACAGAGGTACACACGTCCTGTAGAAGGCTTGAACGCGTGTACCCGTGTCCTATCCTCTTACAGCCCGCGTGTGAACGCTAGCTGTAGAGATATCAATAACGTGTAAGAGTTCAGAGAACCTTAGAGGCAATTCTCTTCTTCCCTGTCAGAATTACACATTCTCAGGGGGTTTTCTGGAATCTTATCTGAGTCTTGCTTGTTAACAGTCCTATCTCAGATTGCTTTTTTTGCCTTATTATTCCTTGCATTATTTGTTTTTTCTGTTAGAAAGAGCATCCAAGCCTTCAAGGGATCCTGGTTATCAATACCAGAGGCCTCTTCCTGGTCTGGACTGCCTGTTTTGATATTTTTCCTTAGAATTTAGATATACACGCGGCCTGTACAAGGTCAGCCCGCGTGTACACGCTTTCTGTCTCTGTTCAGCACGCGTTTGCACGTGTGCTATTTTAGTGACAGTTGCGTGCTTGTACAGGCTACTTTTTGTTCAGGGTGGGTCAGTCATCCCCTCCTTTGATAAGAAGTATTCCTCTCAGGTGTTTGAATCTAGGTTTGAACAGTCAGTAGCTTAGGATTCATCTTACCCTTGGCCTACTTTTTCTCAGTTAATAGTTGACAGAATTTTTTGTTTTTTTTTGTTTTATGGTTTTTAGACAAGCGTGAGAGTCATTGTTTGTTCAATTTCATTTGTGTGATTCTTTACTCTGATTCTTTGCGATCTGCGCTTTAAGCCAGAATTGTTTTTCTTGGTTTTTTGCTTGTCAGTATTTTCCCCTTTTTGCTTTACTAGCACTTAAATAAAAAAAAAATCTCTTTTCATTTTCTTCTTTGGTTGAAGAGTGTGTTTCTGCATCATTAGCTAGGGAAAAGTCTTTTATTTCATAATTTTTTTGCAGTTCACTTAGATCATAAGTAGCTCGTAGTTGAGCGAAATTCCTTTGAGTTTGTTGTATAAAATCTTAGGAAAAAAAAAAATCTTTCTTTGTGAAAAGTTGTTGAAATTTTGCATTTAGTAAAAGTTTTTTTGTTTCCAGCTTTTTCATTCATTTTTTGCTTTCGTCTTTACACATCATCAGTTTCACCCTCATACCCCTTGACGTAAGACAAATCCATAAAAAGCAACACTAATTTTAAAATCTACTAGACTTTTATGTTTGTAGGGTTCACAAACTAGTTCAGGACTAGGGCCTTGGATTAGGTTGGAGAGGAAACTCTTCAAGGCCATTCAAAACCAA
>SNQJ01S0053650.1:79619-99508 GCA_010110895.2 Picea sitchensis
TAATGTATCAAAAGAAGAAAATGACATCTTCTAGGAAACTGTGTTCTTCACTGCAAGACGATCCTGCAAAGTCTGGAACTTCTTCTCACTGAAAGTCTTCGTGAAGATGTAGAAATATTTATGGATCTGATGAAGTCCTTTAGCAACCTGTTAAGCCTTGTACCTCTTGATCCTGTGGACCCATCTGCACCTGAAAATATTCCTTTCTAGTGGAAGTGGAACCATATGTGAAGTCTGATTCTGTAGGAGTGAGTCATAATCCTTCTGCATGGATGCTTTCCATAATGGATTTCCCACAACCTTATTGTAGTTCTGAAGATCAGTGGATTGAACCATATAGCAATTCATGAGCATCGCGGGTTCTGAGGCTAAAAGTACATGAGAAGGCTCCTCATGCTGAGATCAAGTCCTCCTCGAATCCAATGGATTCCCTACAAGGTTTCCTGCTGCCTAAAGTGTGAATTGTACCTTCTTGGGCATCTGTTGAAGATTCAACACTGGCTTCTTCTCTGGTTGTACTACCTGCTTATTTCCATGTACAAAATCTAAGTGTATGGAATCATCTCTGATGTCTAAAACTGATGGAATCACAAGAGTATATGCATGTTGCACTGGAGGTGCATGCAAAGTACTCTCCTTATGTGTAATTAGAATAGAGGAGTCATCGTCAGAAAACTTTGTGAATTTATACAACCTTAACTTGTGATCCACCTCACCAATTGCAATGATGGAATTGTCATGCATGTCAATTACTGAAACCGAATCTAAAGTAAATTCAACCTTTTTACCTTTCTGAGTGATCTGATAAAATGAGAGCAAATTCATAGAAATATTTGGAAGATGTAAAACATTCTCAAAAATACCATTATGGAGTTCCACTCTCCCTTCTCCTGCTACTGCTACTAGAGTATCATCCCCCATGAGAATAGGGGGTCTTGAGCATGGACTCAAAGAAGAGAAAACTTCCTCTTTCGCTGCCATATGATGGGATGCACCAGAATCTATAATCCATAAATCAGATGAGGAATTAATTGCAACTAGAGTATGATGATTACCTTTCTTGGGAGCAGGATCTTCCTCCTTCTGCTTCTTGACTCCCTCTGGAATGAAGTTTCCAAGGTTGTTTCGTTGAGTGCATGTGCCATAAGATCGATATGTTTCTTCATGCATGTGGATTCTTCATGATTCGGTTTATTGCAGTAAGTGCATTGCTTTCCCTTCTTCTTCTTCTTGGAATCTGAAGAGTCTTTGGAACCTGAAGAATCATTAAAGGGTTTGGAATATCCCTCTTTCCCGTTATGTTTGGATGACCCTTTTCCATCATGCATGGTGAGTGCATGTCCTTTGGGATCTTTCATGAAGCCCATCAGTATGAGTTTTGTCTTCTCTTGTGTAAGAGACTCAATGAACTGAGCCAACGTAGGAATTTTCCAATTTGTTCCAAAAATACATCTGATAGAATGGAAATTGGAAACATATACAGTGGATTCTGGTCCTAGCTTTGCCAAGATTGTTAGAATAAGTTGTTTCTCTTGTGTAGACTTGTCAATACCACATTCACCCAAGCTTCATAAAAAAGATTTAAATTTAGTAAAAAAATCTTGTATATTATCAAGAATTTTAGGGTCTAAGGTATTCAACTCTACCTCAAACATATGACCTTGCATCTCATCCTTCTTTCCAAAGAGTCCTTCCAAGGTGGTCCTGATCTAGTTTGTATTCTTTCATGCGGCAACATGAAACCATAGATCAATGGAGATTAACTCAAGAAGTAGTCATGTGGCCTCATCCTTACGGTTCGCCCATCTCATCTTCTCAATCGTTGATGTAGGTTTTTTTCTGTCACCATCGTCAAATTATACAGTACTTTTCTATTGAGTTGGAATGTCACCTTGGGATTCCAATCAAAATAATTGTATGGTGTGAGGATTACCACCAAGTTTGACTATATAATAGTTTCCCTATCCATCTCTCCCACTGCTTCTAAGAACCCTTAAAAATTTACTCTAAAACTGCAAGTGAAAAATTAAGAAATCACGGCAAAAAGGGCACTTTAAGTGAAAATTTGTATCAGTTTCAAGAGATGATCTTATGACTTACTTTCTTAGCAAACGGTGAGGAATATCGCCAAACAGTTGAAAAATCATTTTCATAAAGGGTCGATTTACTTCCCACACGAGTCATTTCCTCAAAAACTTAATATTTTGGGAGCAATCACTGTAGAAAGATACGACCATAGATTCATATCAGTTTCAGGAGGATATCTTGCGACTTACTTTCTGAACAAATGGTGAATAATCTAGCCAAACAGTTTAAAACCCACTTCCAAAATGGGTCGATTTACTTTCCACATGGGTCATTTCCTCAAAAACGTAATATTTTGGGAGAAACAACTGCTTAAAGGTATGACCACGGACTTAGCTCACCGAAACTCCGATTTTCCTTATTCTTTAGCTTGTATGGCTTGCTCCAAGCAACATAGCTCTGATACCATGTCAGTGTTTAATCGAAACCTGCACAGAAGATCTAGATAAAGCAAGTACAAAAAAATCTTATCAAGAAAGAAAGAGAGATTCAATATAGAAGAATGAGAAACTATATTCACACTACTCCAATGAGTTGATGATTGATACATAGATCATGATCAATATGATACAATGAATGAGTGTACAAATACACTCATATATAGGGAAAAAAATTCCAAAATTAAGAAAACCAATCAAGAAGTTATCTTTCCTTAGGAATGCATGCATGCATAATAGTGATGGTAAAAATAGAAAGTCTAAAATAGAACTAGTCAGTTAACTCCCACTGAACTAGTATTACTCCCACTGAACTAGTGTGCCGAAAATATAAATTTTTCCAATAGTATGTACAATTTTATTTTTATTATGGACTACAATCCTTGGGTTTATAAGCAACAACTGAATAGAGTATCAACTCCACAAGAGCACCAATTCTACAATGCAAGAATCTGCTTACACAACTCAACACCAACTGAGAAGAGGATTCAATCTTCAACAGATACCAATATTTCAACAGGTATGCGACCTGTCATTATTGAAACACGTGTATGTACATGCCCTACCAATAGTGCAGTCCGCGTATGTACTTGATTTGGCTCACAACATCCTACGTGTGCCTCCTTAAGAACTAGGGTTTTCTTTTTCCATGAAAAAATAGATATTTTGCAATCTCTGTCACATCCACTTCTGCCCTTCACTATCAAATATGTACCATAACCAATCACAACACATATATTCTCTCCAACAACTTACTCATGCTCCTCAACCATACAATATGAATGTTACTCAATCATGTATAAGTAAGCAGTATACTATGACAACCATATCAGTATTGAAACATAAGAGTGCTTCTCACTCTATCAATCAACCAACATAAACCATATCATGACAGCCATCTCAGGAATGCCTTAAGCATTCACCATAAAATAAGTAATAGTATCCATCAAGACAATCATGTAACCATACCATAACTTATATGATAGATCTGATCCCATAGAATGCATAACTGGAACTTTCTTCAGACTTCAGGAACCTCTCACCAGCTCACACTCAAATCTCCATGACTTTATTCAACTGTATGCGCTCTGCCTCATTGTAGCCCACGTATGTACACGCTCTGGCCTACTAATACTTGTGTACTCCTTTAGAAACTAGGGTTTCTAAACTTCCAAAAATTTTGTCATCAGGATCTCAGACTTAAGAAAAATTTGATGCGTCCATGGGATCCTACAATCACTCTCTTCCTCAGAATAGTTATTCAATATATGCTCAAGAGAGATGTATTTATAAGAGAATCTTGCCTCTTATTTATACTCTCCAAGTAGCTTCCTTATAAGCATCCACTAGGTCACTTTGTCCACATATCCAGTTTATCCACATAACCATTTTTTCCACATGGCTACCTTTATCCAACTTTGTCCACATAGCCACTTTGTTCACATGGCCACTTGTCCATTTAACCCACTTTTCTTATTTTAGGGTTAACCCATTTATAACCACTTTACATAATTAGAAAGTTCTCCATTAAATTTATTTAAATCCTCTTTGAATTTATCACTTCACTTTATTATTTAAATAATTTCTTCTTTGTAAACACTTTGACTTCTTTGACCTTTTGGGGCTTCTAGCCAACACATGAGGGTCCTCCAACTTCGTAAGGCCATAACTCTCAAACCGTGAGGAGTTATGTGACGTTCCACATACCACCAGAAATGACATGACAAACATTATCCATCTAGGATAGTTTCACTGACAAATTCACTGATATTCATCTCATTATTCGACAATTAAGCATTGGTTCTCTAACCATACTACTAGAATAACTCAACCGCAAAGTGTCTTCCCATTGAGGGATTTCACCATAAGGGGACCACTTTGGAGTTCATCCATTTGTACTTCCTATCAACCATGACAAGACAATAATGAGTCATATTTACATCAATCCAACCCATGACAATACATCACTATGAAATTGTCCCTTTGTCATTGATTTTATGCATGACCATATGATCCAACGATAAATACAGTAATGCATCCATCCATCTATGCATCATAATGAAAACACATTGATCCATATTCATCTATAATAATGAAAATACATAATTCATCAATATACTATGACAAGACATTGTTCTTTTGACATCAATCCTTTAACATCAATGACAACATGATCCAACAATCTCCCCCTTTGGCATTGATGGCAATACCAACATTGATGTTAACACCAATCATTGATGGAAACATGTAGACATGGAATTTCTCTTCATCAATATCCATCTCAATCAGATCAATGTGACTATATCTTCTCCTTTGACATCAATGGAAAAGGGTAGTTCTCTCCTTGAGGTGTTCCCCTGCCTGGACTCTCCTTGGGGTTGCTCCCCCTGCCTAGATGCCTTTGATATTCCTTTGAATAAACTCTCCCCTTTTTAAAAAAGGGATATAACTCTGATGTAATGATGAAAACATATCTCTCATGCTTCCCCTGTGACCATAGCTCCCCCTAGAACCATGTCTCTATGCTCTTTCTCCAAGTATAGGGCTCTTTTTCCAAGTATTTATCTTTGCATCTGATAAATATCTCCTCCTAGAATCATGGGAAAGAAGAATGACTCCCCCTATGGGTATGTCTCCCCCTATATTCTTTGCAATATGAACAATATGCTACCATTGCAATACGCTTCTGCTGCAAATGCTACTAATCAACTGAAACATGGATCAACTGCTCAAGAATAATTCATTTTTTATATGTTGATCCTTGGACCTGTCCATGCATCAAACTTGTGCCATACCATAAATCATGAAGCAAAATATATGTCAACAGTGAATAAAGAATCATGAACAAAACATCAATCAAGTACATCGTGTGCCATATTATGTTCCAACTATGCACAACACCTATGTACATCAACCATGTACATCAATACCATACAATATACCATAAGATATCATCAATTAAGTGTATCAACCATATTCCAAGAACATGTTCCTCAAAAAAGTGTCATATCACACATGACATGCCTCTACCATGAACCAAGTGCCACAACCATGTATCTTAATCAATCAAGTGTCTCAACTATCTCATCCCATACATCATGTACCAAGATATATGATAAACAAGTAATACCAATTATGTACTTTATCCAAGTACTATCACCTACAAACATATACCATCTATGAGTGCATCAACATTGCACTAGACATGTATCACCACCTGTATCAACAAGAGCATCAACCATGCACCAAACCTCAACAATATGAACTACAATCAAGATGTGTTCTCATGCATGTATGCCATATCAACCATAATCCATGTGCGAATCATACTGCTAGTAGGTGCTTTTAACAATGTACCAAAAGTGTACCAAACATGCATCAACTATAGATCAATCTATAACTCATCAATAACCACCTCATCAACTCCTCAACTACATGTCCCAATATGTATCTCAACCACATGCCAAATGCATGCACCAATATATTCAACAAATTTGCCTCTAACAATACATCATAAGATATATCAATGTAACTCAAATATGTACCAGCCATGTACTCTAACAGATCTGTCTCAACCTTCATTTACTACAGAAAATAGTAAACATCCAAAGATACATGTACTAGAAGTGTGTCTCAATATAACAATGACATCTCTAGCTATCATCATCATGATATATCTCATAACCAAAGTGTCATAACTTCAATTTCACAACCAAGATTGTACCTCATAGAAAGATGTCTCAATCCACACTCTAGGGTTAGTACCATGCATCCAAGATAGTCTTTCAACACTCAACCATATGTCACCACCATACATACATCAATTATGTATGCCAACATGTAATCATGAAAACCTGCAACAAACCATGTCAGACCCTGCAGCAAACCATGTCAGACCTTGCAACACAGAGTTATACCATCATACCATGTTGCAATTCATATCCAAAGCATTTTTCCAAAGGATTTTACCACCTGTACGTGGTCGGCTATACAAACAGCTCGCATATGTACACTACCTATTTATAGGTCAGCTCATGTATGTACGTGACTGTTACCAATGTAACCAACATACTCTTCAGAAGAAGTCAAGTTTGAGCTTGCCTTAGGGCTGCCATTGTGTTCTGATTGTTCAGTCTTCTTCATCCACTTCTGAAGGTGTCCTAGCTTCTCGTAACTTTAGCTCTAAGCTTCCATATCTATAACATTGTCTTCTCTTCTATCCTCATGTGTTCTTCTAGTCATACTATATGAAACACTCCTCATGGATTGTCTTCTTGTGTTCCAACAATCCTAGGATTTGTTGCCAAATCCACTACAGCTGTAGCATCTCATGGTGTGACAATGAGCAGCAATGTGTCCTAATTTATTACACCTCCAACACCTTAGGGTGTTATGAAATATTCCATTATCTCTCCTTGCATAATATCTGCATTCCAAAGCTTTGTGACCATATTCATTACATGAGTAACAATGACCATGAAAAACATTTTCATACCTTTGCTTTGGTGTCCATATTGAAGGAGTCTCTCTTTTGAATTTTCTTTGAGGTGTAAGGATGGCTTCTTGATGCCTTTCTTGCTTTTTTTCTTTTGAAAGTTTCCTTCCCTTGTGTAGATGGTTGACTTGCAACATTATTTCCATATTTTGAGAATGAGGGACTTACCTCAAGCTTCTTTGAGGTGTTTTCTTCAACATGTGTAGCTTCTTTGTTGTATCCAAGACATGATTTATCAATTGGTGATCTTTGACTATCCAATATTTCATTCAATATTGTTGATATATTCAAGAATTTGTTTGACTTCTCTACTTTCTTTCTAAGATCAACAACTTCAACTTCCAACTTATGACATGACTCTTCCTTTTCATTTACTTGATTCTTTAGTAGTTCCTCTACCCTTTTGGCTTCTTCAATTTGGGTCTTGAGATGGATATTAACTTCAATACTTTTGATAATCTCATCATCTTCCCTTTTTATTTTCTTCTATCTCATTATTTAGTCTTTTGATCTCTTCTTCTTTTTCTTCTAATTGAGACCTTTTACTTTCTTCTTGTACCTTGAGAACTTTCTTTAGTTTAAAAATATGTTTTTGTTTCTTTTCAAGAAACCTTTTAGTGTTCTCATAACTATAGCTATAGTCTATATAACTATGGTCATAGTTGTATTCATATGGACCCCAATCAACTTTCTTTTTAAGCTTTGAAATTTCTTCTTCTAATTCTTCCATGGGATAATTATCATCTGATTCTTCACAAAATATTTCTAGATCTTCTTCTTCACATGTAGAGAAACATTCAAAATCATCGCATTTAGAGTTATTGCAATTAGAGGATTGTGGAGATTATTTACCTTAATTGTTCTTGATGGAGTTGTCTTTAGTGTCTTCCTTTTTTCCTTGGTATGTCTTCTCTAGCTTTAGCCATATATCCTTGGCAGAAGTGCATTGTCCCATGCTCTCTTTGATAGAACTTGAGATTCCATTGATAATGTTCTTGAGAGCCAATGCATAATTCTTCTTTTCTTCCTTTTGAGCTGCAAAATTTGTCTTGTTCTTCAAAGCAACTGATCCACCAATAGTTCCTTTCCAAACACCTGCTCATTTTTCCTTCAAATACACTTTCATTTCTATTCTCCATGTTGAATAATTGTTCTCATAAAGGATTGGAACTTCATCATCCATTTGTGTATCCATGGATCTTATCCTATCTTGTTAATGCTTTTGTGATGGCCTGCTCTAATACCAATTGTTGGACACACCGACCACACTGAGAGGGGGGGGTGAATCAATGTAGGGATCTTTTTCAACTTCCCTTCACAAAAATCCTTAGTTATCAATCACCATTTAGTCATCACTTATTAATATCATTTATAACCAATCGTATGTGAACATATATCAGCAACATATAACAACAACATATATCATCAATAATCCATCACCACAAATAACACAAGATGTATGTACAATTTTCTTTTTATTATGGACTACAATCCTTGGGTTTATCAGCAACAACTGAATAGAGTATCAACTCCACAAGAGCACCATCTCTGCAATGCAAGACTCAAATTACACAACTCAACACCAACTGAGAAGAGGATTCAATTCTCAACAGATACCAATCTGTCAATAGGTATGTGACCTATCAGTAGTGCAGCACGCATATGTATGCACCCTACCAATAGTGCAGCCCATGTATGTATGCGGTCTGGCCCAAAAAAACCTACGTGTGCCTCCTTAAGAACTAGGGTTTTCTTTTTCCATGAAAACTCAAATATTCTACATTCTCTGTCACATCCACTTCCACCCTTCACTGTCCAATCTTTACCATAACCAATCACAACACATATATGCTCTCCAAGACAATAATGAGTCATCTTCCTGACATTGAATCTTATGTTTCTACTTTTGTGATTTCTTCATGTACTAATGGTGTATTTTCTAAGAGTTCGAGGAAGCACTAGTGATGTCTTTTACAGTGTATGATAGCTCAAATCAAATGGAAAAGTAGCAACAAGACTCCAGGTTTGCATATTTGATATTTTATATTGTTGCATCTTAAGTAAATGTTGTAACTAGGAAAACAATATTTAGAGGTCTATTACTACCAAGTACTTTTTCTATCAAATGTGTATTAACACTTGAATATTGTCAGTACAATGATCATTATGTAAATTCTCACGAGTTAATACTAATGATGCAATTGTTTGCAAGCTGAATTAATCTCTTATATATCCTAGTAACCCCATGAATAAGGTTAAATTCCATGGATCTTACCATGGAGATGTTCTTGTTCCGGGCAGGTTACCATGGAGGAATAATTAGTCACAACACTAGAAAGGTGTTTTTCTTTTCCTTTGTTTTGGCTCTTGTTCCAGGCAGGTCATAGGTGATAGCTCTGAGAGGGAGCTATAGTGACGATTGCAGGTGGAAGAGGTCATATGGGGTCTAGTTAGAGACATGGAGTAGACTATCAAGACATGGAGTTGTGGACATGACAATATACATCCATGTAACAAAGGAGAAGATGAAGAACTTAGAACCTTTTGAAAAGAAGGGTACTTTTGTGGGATACAAATTTTATCATATGGAGATTGATAGTGAGGAACAGGAGGCTTCGAAGTATGATCATATAGATCCCTCTAGTCTAGTTGTTCATCTTCATACTATCAGGAGGAGTCAGTTGAGCCAGCAGGGCCAGTGGATCTAGCTAGATATGTTGTAGTGACCAGGAAGAGGCCAGCATGACTTCGTGATCCTTTGAAGAATGAAAAGAGGCATGCATCTCCCAGTGATACTTTTGGGGAGAGAAAATGAGCTCCGAGTTTATTGATTTATATAGAGTCACAGTTATGAGGAGCAGTAGGTGGTGACACCAGTGGTGAGGCAGGTGGCCCCACCAAGTACTAGCTCAGAAGGAGCCACAATTCAGAGGGAGTCATCCCTCAGGATCTAGTAGGGATGAGAAACATCTCAAGGAAGTTCATAGGATATCAAACTTTAGAGGAGGTCAACAGATGCAGAGCGAATAGATGGCTCCAGATATTATATAGACTCAAAGGGAGTCAAGTTTCATAGGAAGCATGCAAACTCAGAGTGAGCCTAAAATTAGATAGATTTAGTTGGCTCAAAGGAAGATTCAATCATTCAGATGGAGTTCCCCCTTGGGTTCAAGTGGTAGAGAGACATCTTACAAGATTGAAAAACAGATGTCATAAGTTGAGGAGGCCAGGAAGAAGCTCCATAGATAGGAGGCTTCTAGGAGATGTGAGACCTTCTCGGAGGACTCCCTTGTTTCAGTAGACTTTGCTACAGTGATAGAGGAGGAAGCTAGTCGGGAGGACTGGGGTAAGGATTTTTCCTTGGTCATAGAGGAAGAAACCAGTGAGGAAGACTGGACTGTAGGGTTTGCTTCAGTGACAGAGGGAGTTGGCCTCAGATTTCAAGGTAGAGGATCCTGTCCAAATGTACTATTTCTTTGGATTAGAGGTGTGACATAGATCAAATGAGATGTTCTTCAGTCAGGGGATACTAATGAGGTTCAATATGATGGAATGCAAGTCCATGGATACACCTATGGAGACAAATTTGAAGAAGTTGAGTGATTCTTCTTCATATTCATATTTGGTGGATTCCACGATATACAGGCAGTTGATTGGATTCTTGATATACCTGGTTAACACCAGGTTGGATATTTTATTTGTAGTGAGCATTATGAGCCAGTATATGGATGATCTATGGCAGTTCCATTAGGTTGCAACAAAGCATGTGGTCTGAGATATGTCTCAGATGGTGAGGTGGGGATGCAGAGATATAAATATGTTGATTGAGCAGGGAGTGTAGTGGACAGATTGAGCACATTAAAGTGTTATTTGGTATCAGTGATGATTTCTGGGATAAGATGAGAAGTATGTTTTTGTATCACTCAATATAACAAATATGGAGTATATTGCAGCCAGTGTCGTAAGTCATGAAGCGGTGCAACTTCGGAAGCTTCTTGTTGGACTTCATCTGAGACATGATGCAGAAGGGAGCGGTACCACATATCCACATATGAGAAGATAGCAGACATTCACATTGGTGTACCTATGAATGTCTCCCTCACTGAGAGGAAGTGTTTATGATTTTCACCATTGGGAAGATATTCACAGGAGTGTACCTATGGCCCAGAAATAGTCTTTGAAGGACAAAAGACTCGAGGTGTTGTTGTTTCTCCATGAGGAATAAGAAGGCGTCATTCTCCCAGAATTGGTAGTTTAACCAATGGAGAATGACAAATTCACTTACAAGAGTTAAACTGCATTGAAATTCACTCACAAGAGTATACTTGTGGAGGTGAGTGGCCCAGGCATAGTTTTGTAGGGTAGAATACTCGAGGTTCTAGTATTCCTCCAGTGTGTGGTTGCATCGGACATCATTATCCTAGGAGTGGTAGTATAACCAATGGAGAATGCACTTATAGGGGTTTACCTGTAAGTGAAACTCACTCACAAGGGTGTACTTATGGTGGTGAGTGGCCCAGGTAAGCATTGGGCATACCTTCTCACAGATATGGCCTAGGGAGAAGGATACATTTACTTACGGGTTAAATGGCCCAGGCGTAGTCCTTACTTACATGAGTTTACCTCTGGACTCGAGGTGCTTGAGGTGCTTCCACGTGTTAGATAGTATCAGACGTCATTCACTCACAGAGGTTTAACTATGGTGAAATTCACTCACAAGGGTGTACTTGTGGAGGTGAATGGTCCAGGTGTGGTCTTCATTGAGACCCTAGGTGCTAGAAACAGTTGTGTGGAGATGGATCATCAACATGGCTAGTGACGAAATTTTTCTATGATAGAAGAAATCCAAGTATGGATAATGTCTCCCTCGTTGAGAGGGAGTGTTGAAATTTTGCAACTTCGGGCAATCATTCTCCATAAGAAAATACAAAGAAACCATTATAGAAGACCCTGGAATGCACTAGAAAGAAATAAAATACAAGAAGATCAATTCGAAACCATTGAAGCATTGAAGAAACACTTGTAAAAGGATCAAAAGAAATAAAATAAAGTTAAAGGACAAAAATGACAAGTTAGTCCTGCTAGTAAAATAAGGTGACATGACAAGTATAAATAAAGCAAGTTCATTTCCCCCGGATAGGGTGATAGCTGGAAGCCATGTGTCTAGGGAAGTAAATTCCATTTGTCGCCACCCATCCCTTAACCTGTCCGGGATGCTTAACATTTATTTGATTGGGATCGTAGTGTGCCAACGCAATGAAGGTGCCTTAATGAATTTTTAAGATCGAGAGTTGAAGTATCACAGGACTAGTACGAGGTGGATTTGGGTTTTCAACTCAGCCTTAATGACATTTTTCATCACCAATTTGGATTTATTTCAGAGGTTAGGCATGGCTCCATCCATTCTTCTAAGGTGTTTTTGTTGGCTTTCTCCTTCCCCTATGGTTTTTTGGTTTTCTTATTGGATTTATCCTCCCCCTATGGTTTTCTAGTTTCCTTATTGGATTTCTCCTCCCCTCAGGTGTTGTTGATGGTTCTCTAGTTTTCTCACCCTCTCCTGTAATTTCTATGTCGCGTGAGAGGGGCAAGTTGAAATGTGACCTGGTTTATTACATCTTCATAGCTAGAAGGATCTGTTTGGGTCCTTCCTTTGCTCCTTCTCTGCCTCATGCCTCGGCTGTAACTCCGCCTTTGGAGAATTTACCTTTCACCAACCAAAATTGGGTGGGGGATGAAAGCACCCAGGTCTTCATTGAGGAAGAGGACTCTTTGGTACCTCCCCATGCACCTCCAGATTCTCGTCACTTTTTGGCCTCAGAATTACAGGATTCCTCCCTCCATTCGACCCATCAGATTGATGTCGACTCCACTTTAACTATGGAGACTTTCCCAATCAAGGAAGAGATTCCTCCTACTTTATATGATGAAAAAGTTTAGTCAAAATCGCAACCTGGAATTGAGCCTCAACCCATTGCAGATTCAGCATCAGAGGCACCCATCTCATGTTGCTTCTCAGAAGAGCACCTATAGCTCATCTTTGACCTGAGAAGAGATGTTGTTGACCAGCTTCATTGTCAGACTATCGTATTTCGTCACTTGTATTCCTTCTTCAATTCTCTTTCAAGCGAGCATGTCAAGAGAAGATGCTCGACCTGCAGCCAAACTTATTTTTTTGCTCAAGCTTGGCCACAACCTCCCAGTGGCTATGGCAATCTAGGTTTTCCTAGTGTTTAATTTCCATTTTTGCATGTCATATATCTATGTCCAAAATAGTTATAGGCACAATTTTGCATAGGCTCAGTTTTTCTTTTAATACAGACATGAACGTTCTCTCTAGACTGCAACATATTCTGGTTTCCATATGTATGGCATAACATGTTGATAGCCTTGACATTTGTACTAGTTTTCTGATTTTCCAAGGTAATACAACTTTTATTTACAAAAAAAAAGGAAAGTTCATTTCATTATATCATCATCTCATCAACTCTCCTCTTCTAGTGTGCATTGCCTAGTTTCTTTGTGCCAGTTGCTAGTTGTAGTGCCAGTTCCTAATTGCAGTTGTCAGTTTTGTTATCTTTGTCTAATGGTTCACCATATTTCAAGGATATTCCCCATACTGGGGCAAACTTATCTTGTGATGGGTCTCTTCATATATCTGGTGATGTATTTGTGAACTTGGAATAAATTTCTTCTAGAGAAAAGTTTGTTGGTTTTTTCTCCTGAGTTCGATTTTTCCCAGGATAAATCTTGTGTCTATTGTGCATGGCTATCTCTCTGTGATTATGTTATTTCCATCGCAGTTTTATTTCAATTGAAATTTTCAATGCGTAATTATTCTATGATAATAGTGGCATTAAAATCTGTTTGAAATCATAACGTAATAATTATCAGATCTAGAAATTAGAAAAATCAACACCTCTCCAATGCGTCCATGCTTCCAAGAATAGGCAGGTCCACTCCTTGGGCCCGCACCCAATTATCCCCGTCCTTACCCAAAAATAACCCCAATTCCTCATCCTCCATCATAAGGTAAGTAAGGCATGTGCCCCCTTGGGTCTGCACATCACCATTGTGCACCCAAGGTGCTCCTACCCGTGTCTATAAGACTTCATTCGCCCAACCAATTGCATGCCCCTTCTGTTCTCTTGACCAAATTTCTGTTGAGTCTTACCAAGGAGCGTCTGTGCTTAGTGGGTCTAGTGGAAGGCCTTACAGAAAGCATATTAGTCATTACTTAAAAGAGATAGTTCCAAGATTAAGACCTTAGCTAAATACCATCCATCTTATTGATTCAGATTATTTTTTAGAATGAAATGAAAGCAGAGATATTACAATGAAATACACATAAATATTGTCAGAAGTAGAGAAATACATTAATACATGATTTCTATTAATGAAAGAAATGTACAAAACTGTAAAATACATAGTGAACGAACTCGCTAGAATGGTGGCAGCTTATCTCTAAGAAGAGATGTGATGGCTAAGCTCATTCGCAAGAAGATGATTGTTACAATGAGGCTCCAAAGGTCTTTTTAACATAAAGAAAATAAAAAACCGTAGCCCCAGAAGATGAAAATTCAAAAGGTTTGTGGGCCCCGATGGGGGTAGTTGATATGTCAACTTCTCGGGGGATTAAATTTTGCATATGATCTTTGTTTGGGATGCTCAATACACCATTGGAAAGATCTAGCCGAAAATAACACATTCGGACTGGCCCAAACATGTGCCAAATGGAATAAATAGTTATGAGGTAAACTTTTAGAAAGTAGTACCTTATCTTTATTACCTTTATAGTTACCAAAATGACACTTCTCTTTATTACCTTTGTAGTTACCAAAATGACACAACTCATTATTAGTCCCTACTGTAGGCATAGAGGGACTATAGAGATCGATAATTCATTGACCTCGTATTAGATTGTTCATTGACCACAAATATTTCCATATTATCTATTGTTGGAACCAGGGAACTGAAAACACTGATTTTTATATAATAAAAAGTACCATATTTGTCATGATCTGATTGGACAACGGATTGGAGGTCTTATTATCAACTTCGTTATTACCAATGTTATATATGTTGGCATATCCAAAGTATTTCATCGTATATGGTATTTTTGAATCATATATTTTCTTATGAATTGGTCGAAGGTGGATTAATGCTAGAATTAGTTCGAATGTTTTCTTTAGCATTTTCTGCTAGCTAGAATACATTCTCTAGCATATTACTATGTGTGATTTTTTCTTTATTCTTGAGTGCTTCAAGAGAAGAGGCCTGCCACGCTACATTTTTTCTTAAACATTTTCACAGGACTACGCCCTGCGACGGTTCTGACGGTCTTAAGTGTTTACCTAACATGTCTGGCAGTCTTAAATGTTTATTGTACAGAGGCGTTGCAATACAATTTCGTTCCATTTTTTTGATGTTGTTGTTTGCAGTGAAATTGTACTGAATTTTTCTCTGCTAGCATCAATGTTTCAGTGGTCGATGCTTGTTCATTGGTTCATTCCATAATCCTTGTTCTTGTTTGATTCAACTTTGCAAAGTTGAGGTCCTACAGTTGCAGTTGGACCTCTTCCTGGTTGTCACTGGTTTGTTGTTCTTCAACTTTGAAAGGTGTTGGACCTATTGTTGCGGTTTGTAGTTTTTGGGTCTGAGTTGTTGTCATCCCTCATTGATGGGTAAGTTTTCGTGCCATCGTTTCGTTGGTATTTTTCAATGGTGGGAGTCCCTGCCTCGAAATTTTGTTGCAGACCATCTTTCTCTGTGCTCTTATTTTCTATTCCTGGAAACCATACGTCTTCATATGTTGGCTGCCACGTCCATAGCTATTTCGAAAATTGCAACGCAGAGGGGTTTTCGAAAAGTAGTTCAGAGCTATCAGAAGAGGAAACCATCCGTCGGGGTGTAGACGCAGGGAATGTTTTTATTCTGTGGTTCGGAAAACTGTGTCCAGTTGTTGCCTTTGTCCTATCCTTTGTATTTTGAAGAAAAAATTTCTGGCTCTGAGAAGCTTGTAGGATGCATGCCATGAATAGGTTCAAATCGATCTTTTTGTTGAGTAAATTTATGGTGTTATTTAGTTGTGTTGTTTCTTTTTGTTTGGTTCACTTTCCAATGTGGGTTTATTTTCTTCTCATCTTCTATGGGGACTAGGGGGGATTGAAGTTGACAAGAAGAAGGTTGAAAGATACATATGGGGATTGGTACCCAGTTCCACACTTGTAGTTTTCCTATTTTGCTTTCCTTTTTTTTTTCCTACTTTTATTCTTTTTTGCCCCTTTTCTCTGTTTTCATGCAAACTGAAAGTATTTAACAAACAGCTTCAAAATGACAGTTCAAAATATGAAATAAGTAATAGATGTTGAGTCATATAAAATAGATACACACTCCATTATACATGACATCATTGATGAGGTTTTGCATAGAAATGAGGTTTTGCATAGAAATGGGCTTTTTAGATTAGATGCATTCTCGTATACTGTAGGGGATTGCCTTTTCGATGCATTTCAAGTTCTACTGCATTTCCGCTATTCCTCAACCAACCTACGCAATGGATTGATAGATTATTTCCTGGGATTTTTAAAAAATGGCGACACTGAGGCATTGGAGTCGTATGAATATGAACTGGAATCTGATTTTCTTCGGCAGTTGCATGGAATACATGATGTCCAAATGTATTTTTCAAACATACGGTTGTCTGCATCCCCATTTCTTCCTTCACATGAGAGGAGACTTTGGGGAGATACATTTTTTATACGGTGGTTGTCTAACTGGTTCAATATATCAATTGGAATATGGTCATTGACAAGAAAAACAAGATATCTACTATTCAACAAAACTCCATCTGACAATCCATATTGCATCTTGTTCCATGATTCCAATGTTGTTAATGGTCATTATCAACCACTACTGTACAGAAAAATGTCCATATGCAATGTTGAAGAAGCTCATATTTACTTGTCCCTCATTTGCAAAGACCTTGAATCGCAGTGGAAACGGATTATGCATCGCATAGACTGCCATGGTTTACAGCTAGCAAAAACTGTTGTGTCTAGCTGTGGAGATAGTATGTTCAATGCAATTTTTTTTTTGGTAGAAGCGGAGTTTGATGTGTAGTCATTGTGGCTTTACATTGTACAGTCCTTTTTCAATGCAATTATAGGTGGCATCCAACAAGCTTTTAGGTTCTTGCATGGGCACCTTTCGCCATATCTCCTACAAAATATGTTGGCAATTGGAAGTTGGAAAGAATACCTTGTAAACATGGCGCTGCCATATGAAAAAGGGAATGTGGAGGGTTACAAATTTTGTTTGCAATGGTTGTCTATCATGTTCAAAGTAAATATCCAGGTCTGGTCAGCCTTACCAGATGGCATTGTCCATTCCTGGTCTATTGATTCAAATTACAATCAAACAATTGACATCCTCTCATTGAAAATAGATACAACACATATCCATTATGAACCTTTGCTTAGACATATCAGTGATTCAGGGTTGAACGTCCATGCCAGCCAAACCGCATTGAATCTGCATACGCGTCGCATGCTTTTTAGTGAGAATGAAACCCCTCCCGGTTGTGATATGGCCATACAAGGCTTAAACAAAAAATCCATGCGTGAAATTCATCACGGTTGTGATGAGGCCATACAAGGCTTAAACAAAAAACGTAGAGTAATTTATCACAACTTGAAAAAAGTTATGCGTAAAATTCATCCTAGTTGTGATGAGGTCATACACCCCTTAAACAAAAAATGTACACTAAGTTATGACAACCTGAATCAGAGTGAAATTCATACCAGTTGCCATCAACTCATCGTGCCCTTGGACAAGAAATGTAGAGTAAGTTACCACAACTTGAAAAAGGTCATGCGCGAGAGAAAAAAATGCATTGCTACACTTCCTTTTAGAGAGAAAGTCACATATCACAATCTAAAGAAATTTGTTCATGCACAATAGAACAGAAACGGGTACGGTCGCATATCCAAGAATGGTCATGCAACTGTCACATTTCATGGCCTAGAAGCAACACCATGCACTAGTACCAATGAAAACCAGCAAACACTTTCTACTCATACTTCCCTGCGAAAGAAAAATGCAAGACAAACGTACATGAAACAAATTAAAGACACTTCTTCCATTGCGTGTGAAATTTGTGAACAATTGAACTTCTGAAAAAACAGTAATTCTTTCACGCCTGATTTGCAAGAAGAATACCTCCACTTGACAGTGCATGATAAACCATTTTCCAATGGAAAAATTTGTCTTCCATGCAAACGGCCGCTTGAAAATGGAAAACTACCACAATTTGCAACCCCTGAGAAAATAAGATGTAATACACCACTACCAAATGTAAGTGCACTTACGGAACTTGAGGAGAGACTTTTGTCTCTGCAAATTGCATTTGCACAAATCAGGCCTTGGGGCTATAAACGACCCCAGATGGGCTTAACAAGATCAATTATTAATGTGTTTGTTCAGCTAGATGTTATGCAAAATTCCTTGCCACAATTCATTAGTGATACAATGACAATTGTTGTGGCTCTGAAAAGATGCTTGTGATACAAAAATGCCTATCAGACAGGCAAAGCACGTGTGCATGTTGTTATGAAAGCATTAAAGGAATTATATTCCAGGGCCCTGTACAAAGCACAAAACATTTGTATAAATGAGAACTGGAACAGTGTTCTTGCAGAAGAGGATGCCAACTCTGCAAAGATTCTCAAAAATGCTAGTGAATTTTATACAAGTGATGAATCGGAGAATGAAACACCTGCTCAAACATTGGTGCATGGATTCACTGATTCACAGTGCATTCATGACTTGCAAGACAAAATTGTCGAAATTGCACCTGCTGAGGGGCAGCATCTACTTGGAATATTCAAGGACAAATTCGTTGAGGAAATGAACTTTCCAACACTCTTCCATGGATATCCATGTTCCATTGACATTAGAGAATGATTCAATTATCATAAAATAGTTCGATGGGAGCTGCTACATTCAAGCGGTGACTTCTCCTATCACATAACAAATTTGTTTTTCAAAACAATGCGCATAACAATAGAGCAAGTTCTCTCTTACATGTGGGTCCAAATAAGAAAAGGCCAGTTACAAGGAAGAAAGTTGTTGGCCAAGGATGTCAAGTACAAAGTAAACCTAGAAAAAAAATCTGAAATCTGATATTGGATACATAGATTTCAAAAACATTCGCACCTCTCCTGACTATTTGCAACAAAACAAAAAAACTATTTTTGCAATGATCCAACAATTGGGCCCGCCAACATTTTTCATCATATTTACAAGTGCAGACCATTGCTGGGATCCATTGGTAGCTATCGTATCTGACTTGCATAGGAACAAGAAATGTAAAAAACAAACCAATACACTGGAAAACAATCACATTGACTACCTCATAAGAAAAGACCCAGTGACATGTACTCGCTATTATAGACATAGAATAAATGCTTTGAGACAATTGATATGCCATGATGAAACGTTTTTTGAAAAAATATCAGACTACTTTTTTGTGACTGAATTCCAAAATAGAGGAAATGAACATGACCACACACTGTTGTGGATAGAGGGTGCACCAGTCTATGGAGCCGACAAAAACTCAAAGATCGAACAATTTGTGGAGAAATACATAACATGCAACACAGATCATTTGGATCCAGAACTTGCCAAAGTTCATAAACATTACCATACAAGAAGTTGTAGAAAACGAAAAAACTCGCATTGCAGATATAACTTTCTCGTGCCACCAATGAGAGCTACAAGAATCATAGAGCCACTTAGTTTAGAGGACAATGTTGTTGTTGATAAATCTAAGTCCTTGTTCTCATTTCTAGAACAAGAATAATTTGACGAGCTGA